>PVHY01015617.1:0-11297 GCA_004024945.1 Uropsilus gracilis | reverse complement strand
AAGAATGGGTAGGGGGAAGGGTGGATAAGGCAAGAGAATTTTTGTGCTGAAATTGCTTGCAGGAAGGGAAAAAGATCCCTAAGTCATGCAGACAGTCCCAGAAAACAAACTTCCTTTCATTTACAGCTTTGCCAAGAACCAACCTCAAAGACAAGAGGGTGAGAGAGAATCCCCAAGGCTTAAAAGCATCATTAATTACACCTCGGTCAAATGGACTGGGATATTAGCAGTTGAAAACTCTGAAGACAATGTGAAGATGATGCCACCACTGGAAAAGATTTACAAGAGCACATTAAGTGAAAATGAAAAAGGGGACAAAGATTGTATGCAAACTGCCATTGTGGCAAAAAGTTGGAAGAGAACTTGGAAAAAATAAACAGTTGTGGTGTTGGGGTGACAGGATCATGACTAATCTTTTCTTCCTTTTTAAAGAAATCTCCTTTTATGTTGTTATAATGTTTTTCCACAATAAATAAAAAGGAGGGGAGTCACTGGTTCAGATTACCAAGGTCTCAGAGGCCTCTCCAGATGGCCTGTTTCTTTTCGCCTGCCAAATGGCTCTCATGTGAAACCAAGACAGAAGCCGTGCCTTCCCCAGGGCCTACAATCCCTGAAGCTGTCAGGGGTGTTGCTGATGTGACTCTTTGTAGCTATCCAGAAGGAACGGAGAAGAGGCAGTTGCAGCACCACGAACTGAGGATGTATGTGAGGTAGGCGGCAGGAATCCTACCTCCTACCATCTCCATGATTGGGGGTTCTTCCCAGGCCTGCCTATATCTTTCTCTCCTGGTCAGCTTCCCCTCTCACTTCCCTCTGGGTCTCCTCCCTCCCTCAGTCCCCAGGGGCGGGAGCACAGCTGCAGCCTACAGAACAGACTCCTGCCCTGAAGCACAAAGAAAGTCAGTCCCTTAAGGTTTTTCTAAGAATGCTTCCTGTGAGCCACGGTGGAGAAGCAGGAGTGAAACAAAGGCGGGGACGAGACAGTACAAAAACACCAGGGGAAGACTGTCTGCTGGCAGAAGGAGGTTTGGGTTGAGAGAACAGTTCCAGACTGCTGGATCCTTCTGGAAGTCCTGGGCAGGTATTGATAGCCTTGGGACCCTATGCTTCTCCATTATTTTCTATCTCCTTGAAATAATAAAAAATTTTACTGACGTCTAAGAGATCTTGAAAGTGTTTGAAAATCATAAATGCACAGGTCAATGAACCATCTTCAGGTGAACACATTGTGTCAAGAAATGGGTGAGGAAACAGCACTTTCCCACCTTCCTAGAGCCCCATGGCGCCTTCCAACTGCTCCCCTCCTCCCCCTGCAGCAGTTATTCTCTTGACTTCTCCCTCTGAAGTTCATGTAGCCTGGTTGGGAACAGTACAAAAAGAAATCCATCTGTTTGGGCTCTTTGTGATTGGTTCCTTTCACCTGACTGCTGGGTTTGTGAATTTCATCTTTGTTGTTAACATGCAGTTTAAATGTCTTTGGTTTCATGGCTGTCTGTATGGAATTCATGTGTTTTATCTCCTTGATGGACATTGGGGCTGTTGCAACTTGGAGACTAAAAAATAGTGCTGTGAATGTTCTTACTCAAGTCCTGTGGTGGATTTGTCTTCAACTTTGGAGAGGCAGAAGAACAAGCTTACAAGAGTAGTGGAATGATGGCGTCCAGGGCATCTCACTGTATCCCTCATCACCACCACATAGTGCTGGACCAAGAGGAGAACTTTGGGCATTGCCTTTGAGTCCTACTTTGTATAAGTACAAGTAGACACTTAGAAACTCAGGGAGGGTCAAAGTTGGGGGGAAAACTTTTCTATGATCCAGCCCAGAATTTCTCAAACTTCAGTTTTATAAATCCCTTCTCTGCTCTTTGCCATATTCTTGCCCCACCTTTATGATCACTTAGTTTTTGTCTTTTCTTTCCCAATTGTTTAACTTTGTGTCACTTAGAGATCTGCATTAGCCTTATTCTAAGCAATAACACCTATGAAGTCACAGATTTGCTGCATTAGTCTTTTTATTACCCACTAAAACAAACTTATGGCAATTGAAGTAAATTGTTCCAGCCGATACCTATGTGAGGTAGTCTCTGTTACCTCATTCTGGTTCAGCCTCTGTCTGCTCCATCTGGAAAGGTAGCCACTCTGGACTGGCTTGATGAACTTCCTTGCCCTCTGGCTTTTGGATAAGTGTAGCTAAGAAACACTGAATGATAGCTGGAAGTCAGGCTATTAATTTCCTGGCCTGACCTATCATAATTGACAATGATTCTCCATCAAAGGCCAGGGGTATGATCAGGAGACCCCTCTCACAGTTAGGAGCTTTATCTCCATGTCCCTCTGGTCTAGGAGTGACAATGGCTTCCAGGCATCTCAAATCCTTGACATTCACCAGCTCCTTAACTGTGCCTATTGCTGTATAAACAATGCCTTCACTAAGCTCTCCTCAACTTCCCCCTTCATGAGGCCGTTCCTCTCTTCCTAGAAGGAATACTGCATCAAATCCCCCAGTGGCAGACTGACTTCCTTGCACTAGTACAGAGGCTAGCAGAGAGCCCAAAGGAAAGTTGCTCAGTCCAGTACATTAAGACAGTGAGGGAGACAGGGTGGGCATCCTGGTTCAACACATCTCTCACGGTGGAGGTTACTCTTAAAGGTAGAAACTAGTCAGTCCCAGTAAGTGTCCGAGTGTTCAGAATTACAATTCTTCTTACTTATTGCTCTTGCTCACAGCCCCTTCCCTCTGGCAAACCACTGTTTATTGGCCAGGTATCTAGCTGGATCACCATGGACTGGTTTCTTCCCTGCCCTCTCCCCGCACTCACACAGCTCGTGTCACGTTCCCTGAGCACTTGACTTTTGTCAGATACTCATGCATTTTCCCTCTCGTGCCTGATCAAGAATCCTTCTCAGAAAGGCCTATCTGATCCAAGCATCTCTTCCTCTACAAGTCTGTTACTGGACGTCCTCCTTCCAGAAGTGACCATGCCTTGCCTGTTCTCCTACGCTCTAGCTCAGCGCAGGCATGAATGATAACTAGTTGTGAATGTGTTTTCTTGACATCATGTCACTGCTTGTTGAATAATCACCCTGAATTCCTCCTTATATCATCAGCACCCACCACTAAGCCTGATTCACACAGGCTTTTCATCATGTTGATGAATTAAGCTATTGAATTAAGCTGCCTTCATGAGCCTATCAAGAACATTAAAATGTGGAAGATGGTCTAACGGGTCACACATGGTTTTCCTATCCTGGAAATTTTTAACAATTATTTATTTTCAAATGATATGTTGGAGACACAGTTAGAGTGAAGAATGGGGTAAGGAAAACCGCTTCCCAGTCTTTTTTTTCTCTGAGGGAAATGGGAGGAGCAGCCATTCTGTCCTAACACAGAGTATGTGTCCTCAAGCTACGGTCCTTGGATGGGCAGTATTGGACCTATAAACCCTGGTGATCACCTGCATGCATGTGCACTGTGTGTGTTTGAGTTGGGGAGGACAGGTAGGAGGCCTTAAAGTTGTCTTTGAATCCCCAAGGGACCCAGTTCCCAAGAACACTTTCACCTTCTTCCTTCCTTTGGCCTTGAAGGTAAAGGAGGTCTTGCTGCTCTTTATGTATCAAATTGCATCAAAGTCCTACAAGAGCTAAAGCCCTTTTCCTCCACAGAGTCCTTGAAGATGGGTAGCTCTGACCTCGAGGCAGGTTATTTGAGAGCTAGTGTTTGAGTTCAGAGTTCTGTCTCAGACACAGTGCATGCATCTTTCCATGTTCTGAGTATAAGAAGCGAAGTCCTTTGTGGAGAACAACAAACAGTGAGACCCAGAAGGCCTCTGTGCTTATTGTTGACCATAGGCTCCCCACGGGCTGTCAATTCCCTGCTCTGAGTACTTCAGGAAACTTGAACCTCAGGTGGTCATAGATGGGGGGGGGGGGCAGGATTCCCAAAGGAGTCATGCTCTGACACAGCCATCTTGCCTCTGGCAGGGAAATCTGAAACTCTAAGTGTTGTTGGGAGAGTTCTCCAGGGCAGGATCCCCCAGAGGTGGAAAAGATTAGGATGGATGGATGCTAGATCTGAGGGTGGAGAAGTAGCCTGGGATTTATTGCCCACTCTTATCTTCTCCCAGTTCCTAGCTCTTATTCTCACTGCACCTGACCTATGGATAGTACCCCACACCTCAGAATGTCACAACTCCCACCTCACCGTTGATGCCTCTGAGAGGGTACCCAAGAGGATGTCAGGAGTCCTAGGTTCAATTCCTGGCTCTGCCAACAACTACCTGTGCATTCCTGGGCAAGTCACTGAATTTCTCTGGGTCTTGATCTGTCCACTGTAAGAGGGAGATAACTGTCCTATAAAGACCAAGATAATGAGTGTGAAAGGCTTCAATTTACTCTAAAGTGTGGTTAGTATTTCTTTTATTTTTCTTGGCCCATCTCCTTTCCTTTGGGCCCTGCTAAATGAACCGAAGTGTGAGTGTTTAGTCATAAATTTTCTGTTTCTCTTTCCAGATAATTATTTGCACTTGTAACAAAGGCTTCCCCCTTCTCCCCACCACCACATCCGATCCTTTCATTTACGGGGAAAATGGGGGAATAAATTCTGCGCTTGCAGGCAGGGTGGAGAAGAATCTCTTCTGCTCCCTTTCCTGGCGTTGCCAGCTTTCCTCATGAAAACAGCGACCTTGTTAGTCATGTCAGCGAAGTCCTTGTGGGGAAGGTGAAAGGAATTTCCAAGGACAAATACTGGCTGGAAAAGTCAACTTCACAAATGTCCTTCACTTGCCAGCCATTGGGTACACAGATTCTTCCCTGAGGCTGTTTTCAGCTGAAAACACCACAGCTATGGGAAAGGGGAATAATTCCTGCCTTGCATTCCAGCATTGGGGAGAAAGTGTCAGAAGCCTAGTAACTTTTGACATCCCCTCTTATGAACAAGGTGTTTATTTTCACTCAGATAGGCTGGCAGCTGCTTGCTTTCTGTCTTGTTCAATCATTCCTCCTGCATTCCACTGGAGTTCTTGTTTTCCATCCAAAGAACTCAGTGTTTTCTTGAGGAGTATTGGTTTCCTGACCTCCCATCCCTTCTTCATCCCAGGAATATAGACACTGGTTCATCTGAGTTTCCCAGTAAGCCTTGATATAGCCTGGCATCACCTCTCACAGCATCTGGTTTATAAATTAATTCATCCTTCAGTCTAACTTAATTCTACACATTACTCCCTTCTTTCCAAGCTCTCATCAGCCTCCTCATTATCAAGTGAATTTAGTTTCATCTGTTAACTTGGCCTTAGAGAGCTTCCATCCCCTGGTCCCCAGGGCAGCAGCCAGCATGTGTTATCTGGGCCAGATACATGACTTCAACATACCGATGCAGTCCCAAGTTAGGGTACATGACTAAAAGGAGAGATTTGACGTGGGTATTAGTCCCTTTGTACCCACTCATCCCCATGTCTTTGTCAGGCACCATTTTCCTATCTCCTCTACTTTTTCTTTATCCTTGCCTATTCGCTGGTCCAATGTCCTACTCCCCACCCCTCTTAAAGGTCTCACCCTAGCCTGTCACTGTACATTTATTATACTATTACTTCTTCCTAAAATTCTATCACTTCCCTCCTATGTCCCCCAAGGTGACCATTAGTCAAGCATGTGTAGATAGAAATCCAGATCATATTATAAGGGGTTGGTATGGGCCATTTATCAAGGATCCCATGCAGCAAAATTTTTAGGTTTTTCCTCCTGGGCTGCTCAGAATCCCCAGAGAGCAAGAGTGGTGCCCCAGGCTCCCACCTGAAGGTGGGATCATGTTGCAGGGTTTTCCGGATCCCAAGCAAGGGGATGTACTGGGAACCCCTTAGTTTAGAAATTATGATTTCCTCCTTCTGTTTTCTATTCTGCACCCCATCCTCCACTGTCTTTGGGTCCCTGGAACAGAACTCTACTCTGTTACCCTCTCCAAAGAGTAAGGTTTCTGCTGGGCAGAGGGAGGGAAAGGCTTCTAGTTGAATGGAGTCAAGGACCATAGAAGTAAAAGCAGATATTCACAGGTTACTTGACAGGTGCAAACATTGCTTATTCTAAATTCAAGGTAATTTACAAATATTGAGTCCATTTACATATATAAACAGTTATTTACATGTAGTCTTACATATTGACAATCTCTCAACTTGCACTCCTTCTGGTCTCCACTTTACCATCCTCATCTGCATGGATAGAGCCTGATCAAATTGCATTTCAAGTTCCCAGGGCCCCACTCCCTCCTACTGAGGTGCCTGTGATAGGAACAATTTGTTCTAGCTTCTCCAAATCAGGCTTGGGATTCAGTTGTTTTGAGTTTCCTCAGTTATTCCTCATGTTTGCTTTCCTGCTTCTAAAATGTTACTGCTATTGTCTCCTCATAAAATTCTTCCCCACAAAACATTACTGTAAGTCATGTCAGTGATGGGTTATCTATGGAGAGACTTGCCTCCCACCTCAACTCCCTACACTGCCCCCTCATCCCGCATGCATCCATACTACCATTGAAGTCCGGATTTGAGGCCAGGCCTGGGCGAATTGAGTGTGCTTACTGGAACTGGCTCTTGAAGTAGCAACTAAGCCATGTGATAGCCAAGCCATGTTCCTTCCAAAAAAACAAGTGTCCTATTTGGCTGTCAAGGAGACAACCAAATGGGCAGGGTTAAAATATGTCAGCACTCCTAGATCATTGGTGCTTCAGTAATAATCAACCCTCCAATGTGTCTTAAAACAGATTTTTCTTGGTCATATTTCATGATCTTCCTGCATTCATGGAGTAGGTAGCAAGTAGAAAGAGTGCTTTGCCAACCACTATTAATCAGAAAGACACTAGTCACCATGCTGGGTGGGATTTAGGGGAGGCCTGCTGTGCCTGGATCAGCCCTGTGATTAGATTGTAAGGAAATGTGGAAGGATCCTCGACAGGGCCAGTTTTATGGCTGTGTAGCTTGTGACCCTGCACATATGTGCTCAGATGTTTCCTATGTGTGGTTAATGCCCTGCTGCTATCTTGAAATTCTTAATAATTTTTGAAGGGATCTTGCTTTTTGATTTTGTACTGGGTTCTGAGAATTACTATATATAGCCATTCCAGTCCTAGGGGGAGGCCAGGAGTGCCAGGTTGGTGGAAAGGCACTCCAGGAATAGCAGTCATTTACCAATCAGTGTTATGAATTCCAATATTTTAACAACTGGCAAGGCAACTCATCCAGACCAGTGCAGATGTGGGCTGACATACTGTCCCCAAAGGCCCACATTTTCCAGGACAGCCAATTGGGAGGGCAGTGACTCCTTAGCTGGGAAATCAGAACTCACCAGGCAGTACCTAACCAAGCAAGTAAGGTGCCCCTATCTTTCTCTGAACCTCTCTTCCATAAATCTAGATTTTAAGGAGTAGGAATAAAAAGATATGTCTTCTTGGATGGTGAGGGTTAAGCATGGCACCAACTATATGGCATTAATACAAGAGCTAAACTGGGTTGAGTATAACGTGTCTAATGAATAAGGCTTCCTTCGCAAATGGTATTATTACTTTGATTACTCTGGAATTATTTCCTCTCCTCCCTTTTAATCCCTTAGCCCAGGGTTAGCAAGCACTCAAAATGCATGTTCCCACTCTTCCCTTCTTGTTTCCTTTCATCCAAGGTGATCATGCCTACTTCATCACATCCTTCCTTTGAGTTGGTCCTGGTGGTAACTTCGGAATCCTTTCTCAAGCCTCTCACCACCACCACCTTCTACCTGTGCATTCCAGGCCATCACCAATACCAGAGAAGCTGAAGCATCGGGCACAGTGGCACGTGCATGTACGTGACAGCTTATGGAGTCGAGGAGGAATATGGGGATCGCGGTTCAAGTCCTGCCCGGGGCAACACAATGAGATCTGGTCCCCAAAAATAGCTGGACATGGTGGCGCATGCCTGTAATCCTAGCTACCTGGGAAGCTGAGGCTGGGGATTGCTTGAGTCTGTGGTACCACAGGCAGTATGAGCCTTCAGTTTCAAGGGCATAAATAGCAAGACCTAGTCTCAAAAAACTAAAATACCAGAGAAGCTGGAACCCAAGGAGAGCTCCAGCCTTCCCAGCACTGGCCTTCTGTCAGGTCCAGCCGACATGTCTCAGCCTTGTGATGGCTGTGCTTTGGGTATAAATGTGTAACAGTTTGTCTAGTCTTTGTCACAGGTTCTCAGGAGTTTTTAAACTCTTGGAAATTTCTTAGTAGTAGGAGTGTCTTTATTATTCACCAGTGGGAGTCTGGGACCACACCTGAGTTTACATTAAAGAAGTGACTGTGGTGGGCCCCTAGATCTGCTCAGGATGCTGGCTGACCATGCCAGAAAGACCAACCGTGTGATTAGAGGTTTAGGATTTGAGCCAGGTAATACCAACCCAGAAGGGGAGTAGGGGGGAAGAAGGGCAAGCTGGAGATTGAGTTCACTTACACGGCCACTGATTCAATTTATAGAGTCTATGTGATGAAATCACAAGAAAAACACTGGACACAGAGGCCTGGTTCATTTCCTGACTTGTAAACACACTGATGCGCTGGAAGGGTGATGTGTGCTTTCTGTGAGGAGCACATGGAAACTTCGATTGGGACTATCTCGGTCTTTTCCCTGGTCTGGACCTCTTTTTAAGCTGGTCCTGATTTGTATTGTTTATAACATAACCACAGTGTAGTTCTGTCTTGAGTTCTGTAAGTCATTTGACACAAGGGAGTTGTAGAACCCCCTGAATCTGTAGCCAGTTGGCCTGGGGACCCCAAACTTTCTGCTGGTGTCTAAACTGAGGGCAGTCTTATTGGGGTCTATACCCTGTACCTATAGAAATGAACTAACTGGGTAGTTACTGCACTGTGACATTGCAGATAAGATAGGCAAGGCGGAATCACCCCCTCCCACGAGATGACCCTTGTAGTAAGAGTGAGCTTTGTAGTAAGAGTGCTGGGATAATGAGGACATCAAGGGTAAAGGAAGCCTTTGCCAGCTCACCTGACCTTGTACTGCAACAGTCTTGTTCCACTGCCAACCTCAGCAGAACCTCAGTCATTAAGTATTTAAATTTAGGCCTGGCATGGTGGTGCATGCCTGGAAGTGGCAGTCTAGGAAGCCATGGCCTGAACCTGGGGTCACGATTCTAGTCCCGCTTGGGGGTACATAGGGAGACCAAGTTCCAAAACAACAGCTGGGCATGGCAGTATGCACCTATAATCCCAGCTACCTGGGAAGCTGAGGTTGGGAATCGCTTGAGTCTGTGGTACCCTGGGCAAACATGAGCCTACGGTTCCACAGGCAAAAATAGCGAGATATAGTCTCAAAAAATAAATAAATAAAGTATCTAAATTTCCCTTGGCCTTAGAGGTACAAACGAGGTCACATTCACAACCTTATTTCTCAAGTTTTTCCCTATGTCAGGCCCTGCAAAGAGCCTGTGCCCTATGAGAATTTCTGGGAGCACCCGGGAATGACTCCTGTGCTCGTGAGCAAGCAAAGGCATCTCTTTCCAAATGCCTGCTGGACTTGACTGCTTCACCAATAACACTATGTTGGATATACTCTGATCATCTCCCAAGTGTCCTCTGCCAACCTCAGTGCCCTGCAATGCTGACCTTTATGGATTGCATCATCTGGCCACTTTGCTCAGGCTTCTGTCAGGTTCAACCAGTGGGGGCTGGGGCTGCAGGAGAGTGAGGTCAGAGTGTTCTTCCCTGCTCCCTCCCTTCTGCAGCTTCCAACTGACTGATTTGCAGAACAACAGTCGTTGCTCTTATCAGGTGGCCCACATTCTACACACTCTCCCTGGTCCCTTCAGGCTTAAGAGAGGGCCGAGGCTTGCTGCTGTTTACTAGCCCTGTGATTCTGCACTGCCCTTGGGAGTCTGTCTTCCTTAACTCTGTCCTCATCTCTGTAAGTGGTCTTTCTTCACACTCTTCTTTGTATATCCAATCTGAGGTGCTGTTTCCTTCCTGGTGGGACCCTGATCACACAGATTGTCCTATATATTTTCTACTAGAGCCATATCCTTGGTCCGCCCTACCCCGCTCTGGGAAGCTCCAATAATTCCACCACTTCATGTTGAAGCAGAGCTGACATGGCACCAATGCTGAATATCTGTCTATGGCAGCTTGGGGAGGACATTTCTCTCTGCTGTTTCACAAGGTTAGAGAGGTCTAAGAGGAGGTACTGTGTGTGCTCCAGTGTCTTCTGGAATTTTGAATGAAACAGCACATTCATTTCACTCGTATGAGGGCTGGAGACAAGTTCCTGAGATAAAAGAGGCTGCTCTAGAAGGACTAGGGCAGTGCTCTCACAGAGAGTCCCTCACTAGCCCAGGAGCTGAATCTGGGAGCCAGGTCTGACTTTGATGAGCTGCACGACCTTGGACAAGTCTCTCATGTTCAGGTCTCAGTTTTCTCATCTGTATCACTGTTGTCAAGTAAAGGAGGCTTTCTAACCTTATAACATAAATCACTTGCCTGCTTCTCCCAGGCAGATTCAAATCCTAATTTCCTTCAGGTAAATGCCTTCACAGACCACCTTGCGTTTTCACTGACTCCTTACTTTTTGTTATGCAGATGCTAGCCACCTGCTTCTCTCAGCTCCCAGCCCAACTGCAGAGAAAAAAAAAAAAGTTAAACTTGCATTTTGAACTCACAGCTGCTTAGCCTCAAATTTAACTTTTACAACTCCTGCAGCCTAAAGACATTCAAATGTGTGGGTTCTTTCCTCCACCCCCAGCCTTTTCACTAAATTCCAAGTCAAAACAAGACTCTTAAAGTGCAGACTAATTTATTACTAAACAAAGTGAATTCCTAATTACTACAGAAAGAAACATAAAAACTCCTAGCCAGGTGTGGTGGTGCATGCCCGTTATACAAGTGCTGGGAGGTAAAAGGCTTGGGATCGCTTGAGGTTGCGGGTTCGAGACTACTCTGGGCAAAATAGCTAGACCTGATCTCCAAAAAGCAGCCGGGTACTGTGGTGGGTACCTATAATCCCAGCTACCTGGGAGGCTGAGACCGGGGATCACTTGAGTCTGTGGTACTCCAGGCAACACAATGAGACCTAGTCTTCAAAAAAAAGAAATTTAAGTCCAGGCACGGTGGCTCGTGCTTGTAAGCTTCAGCCTATGAAGCGGCCGGGGCTAGGGATTGCGGTTCGAGTCCCGCCTGGGGCCCGTAGTGAGACCTAGCTCCAAAAAAATAGCTGGGCGTGGTGGCGCGCACCTGTAATCTCAGCTACCTGGGAAGCTGGGGCTGGGGATTGCTTGAGTCTGTGGTACCC
>PVHY01015616.1:0-35619 GCA_004024945.1 Uropsilus gracilis | reverse complement strand
TTTACTATGATGTGTCTTGCTGTGTTTCTTCTTTCATTAAAGTAGTTTGGTGTCCTTTTTGCTTCTTGTATGTCTAATTTCATTTCTTTCTTCAGGTTTGGGAAGTTTTCCTCCATTATTTCATTGAAGAGCCTTTCAGGTCCTATGTCTTTCTCTTCACCTTCTGGTATTCCAATTACTCTTATATTTGTTTTCTTTATGGTATCTGAGAGATCTCTGATTATTTCTTCTGTTTTCTTATTCTGCTTTTCTCTCTCTTTCTCTTTCTTCATTCTTTCTACTTCTGTATCCTCTAGTGTGCTGATTCTTTTTTTCTATTTCTTCTAATCTGCCTTCCTGACTCTTCCCTGCATTTCTGAGTTTTTCTGTTGTTCCTCTTATGCCTTGCATCTCCTGCAGTTTCTTATTTAGGGTTTTGATTTTGTTTTTCTGTTCGTTCATGATATTGTTCATTTTGCTGCATTCTTTTTTATATTTTTCTCCTACTTCTCTTAATTCATTGAGAGCTTCTATTCTTTTGTTTTCCTTTTGTTCCCCCTCTCCCTTGGCCTTTTTGAGTGCTTTTATCATGTTGATTCTGAATTCTTTGTCTGACATATGGAGCATTTCTTCAATGTCATCCATGTTGGTTTTTCAAATTGTTTATCCTTAGGTGGTGAGTTATTTTTCTTAGGCTTGCTTGAGTGTTTGTGTTCTTCCTTTTCCTGTGTTTTCCTTTTGGATCTGCTCTACATATTGGGTGACTACTGCTCTAGTAGTAGGCATATTGAAGCCTATATAGTTGTATTTAACGCTGCCTATGTGCTTTTGGTAGTGAATGTCCTTGTTTTCTGAGTTTGCGCTGGTGCTGCGTAGCGGCACTGGCGCTTTGGTGCTTTGGCATGGGCATTCTTAAGCTCCAGGTGAGCTCCGCCCAGACCCCCTCTACCAACTCAGTCTGAGCTAAAGTTCGGTTGAATAGCCAGAGTCCATACAGATGCAAATCGCAGCCCTGCCTCCTAGGCCATTTCCGTGACAACCGGGAGACGCCACTGGCTACTCTCTGTAGGGTATCCTCACCTGTCTTGCATGACCTCCTCCCCCAGGTGCTGGTGGGCTACCTGTTCCTCTCAGCAGGGTCAGAGTTTCCTTTGCAGGTGAAGCTTTTGCCCATGAGAGCCTCAGTCCCTCTTTCTAAGGATGTTAATAACACCAGGGCCTAACAGAATATCTGAGGGGGCTGGAGGTCATCTTAAACAGATACACAGAAAAGAGTAACTATTCCCAGAAGGTCATTGATAATCCCATGGCCTGTAGCTCCTGGACTGCCTTGCATCCTCCAGGACATAATAATAAAGAAACTCCCCTCATTTCCCTCCTCCTCACATTCCTTCTTTCCTTTCCCTCATAATCTTCCTTCACTCCTCTTGAGAGTACTAACTGCTGATCTCCCGTGGTGGTATAAAGGCTTCCTTTGTAAAAACAATCTTGTGCTTGAGTGTCTGGCTGTGAGGGAGACCACCCTCTTAGGTCTGTAACATCTGCATTAATGTTTGATGCCTTTAGGCATTAAATTGATGTGTCATTTCATTGATGGCCAAAAACAGCCATTTCACAGTCTGAGTTTCATGTATAGTCATTTGAACCAAACTTGCAATTCTTTTGGAATTTATTCTGTGAACTATAGCACTGGAATTAGTCCTAGGAGTGTGATCTGATAGGGCCCACTTGCCCTAAAACACTTTGTTAACTGGAATGAAAGTCTCAGTGATAGACAAAGAGTTTATTAGATAAACAAAGTGAGGACCTGAACCTGGGAAGCAGTTTGACAGATTTTAGCCCGTGAGAATTGTTCCATTAATCCTAAAGTTGGGTTTAGTTTATATGGATAGGGACAGTGCATCATTGACAACAAAATGGTGATTATGCTTGGGGGGAGGGAAGGTTTGACCCTAAATTATTTTCATCTGAAGATTTGTCTCTATTATCTGTGCACAGAAGAAAGCAAATGGGGAGGGTTTTAATCACTGCCTTTGTAAAGAAAACAAAGGCTGAGACTCATTGTTTAAAACTTCTCTATCTGCTTTTTGGTCATAAGAAGGGGTTGAAAAGGCTGATTTACCCACAGGCAGCAGATTTTTTGCGGAGCTGCCTCACTTCAAGTCACTGCAGATGGTTTTGCTCTCTTTACTAGATTTAGGGAGGGTGGTGTTCCCAGAACATTTTATAATATGTTCACAATTTCCACAATAAAGATTGCCTCTCTCCTACCCCTACCCATATCCTTTGACCTTCTATTGCAACTTGGGAGCAATTCTATTCTTATTTAGAAAAGGGAAGTGTATTGCTTCTCTATAGACTGCATGCTGGCACTAAGCAATTGGAATCACTTTGAGCACAACTTAATGTAAAACTTGTTAAAAATCATGCTTTTATGTGCACCCTTTTTAACCAGTTGAGACAGAACCAGTATCTTATGATCTATCTATCTATCTATCTATCTATCTATCTATCTATCTATCTATCTATCTATCTATCTATCTATCTATCTATCTATCTATCTATCTATCTATCCATCTGTCTGTCTGTCTGTCTGTTATCTATGTATGTAATTTGTGTATTTGTTTATGCATCGTTTTTTTTATGTTTGCATATGTGTATTTATGTATGTATGTATGTATCTATCTATCTATCTATCTATCTATCTATCTATCTATCTATCTATCTATCTATCTATCTATCTATCTATCTATCTATCTATCTATCTATCTATCTATCTATCTATCTATCTATCTAATCTATCATCTATCTATCACCTCTAACTCTCCAGGTTACTAATGGCATAGTTACAGTCCCTCTTCTGAACAACATCTATTGGATAAAATGATGCTATCAGCTTTGATAATTTGGAATAACAGTACTCTGCCAAGGAGCTGGCTCTTCTGATTTGAAAGTAAATGCCTTAACCTCCCTGGCCATGACATTTATTTTCCACAAATGGGACTGGCTTTGCCTTGGCATTCTTTTAACAGCAGGAGACCATTATCATGTGAGAATATTCTCTCCCCTTTCACATTATCTCTTAATTATTGCTCTCTTTTCAATAGACAATGCCTGTAGGAATTTTCATGTAATTCCCCCCTTCATTCCTCTGCTGACTTGTACTGCCACAGGAAAGGATTTGGGTTTTAACCCCAGAACATCCGAATAATGAATCTTGCAGACATTTGGCTCAGTATCCAAGGAATTCTTTGAACAGGACTGAGATGCAGTGAGCAACATG
Organism: Uropsilus gracilis; assembly: GCA_004024945.1. NCBI lineage: Eukaryota > Metazoa > Chordata > Mammalia > Eulipotyphla > Talpidae > Uropsilus > Uropsilus gracilis. The sequence continues at coordinate 32,357 of PVHY01015616.1, read as the reverse complement.
CAAAGCAAATGCTTGGGAACTAAAACATTTGCACTGAAGCATTAGAGGAAAAAGAGGGAATGACAATGGAAATCTGAGGTTGGCAGAGACTGGGACAGAAGATTTAGTCTTTCCCACATTCTTGTGTCCCAAGACCATTCCTTTAATTTATTTACTTTGCAGAAAAGGTTTCATCCCTCCCACTAACAAAAATAGTCCTCACAATGTAAATCCCATCGCTGCCCTTTTGTTGAGTCCAAAGCCAGCCAGATTAAAACAATGAGTGCAAACCTGAGAACTCCATGATGCATCTTAATGGCTGTTTGTTAACTTCAAAGTTGGCCATTTAAATACTAGCTCTATTAAGGAAGCAATTCAAAACATAAGCACCCAGCTCGAATCATTAGCGTATAATTATCTAACATTTCTATTGTTAGTTTACAATGCAGGGTAAATTCTTCATGTGTGTAAGTGTATATGTGTGTGTGTGTGCATATACATATTTAAAAGAGACACTTTAGGATGCAAGTTTATGTTCAGGTAAGGCATAAATGCTTCTCATGTATTATTTATGAATCCAAGGAACCCTAGGTTAAGGTTACCATTTTTCTGTAGAACCAGAAACAAACCTATTAAGAAGAGCTTACCCCCCACTCTGTGCATTTAGATGTTAAAGGGACCACTAAATTCTGTTCCATTTGTCATCAACATCTATTGACTGCAACTGTGATGTCATGGAACATTAAGCTCTGACTATAGACATTTCTGGCAGTGAAAGAGTGGGTTTACATTTTTTTCCTATTTCTCTGAAAATACAGGCAAAAGAGAAATTCTTGGTGCTTTCTCAACATAATATAAAGGTCACTGACAATAGCCCACCTATAGATGCTGATGTGTGACATTTAAACTGAATACAAGGAAAGAATGATAAGCATTAAAAAGGAACTAGTTGCTTTCAAGATAATGTTGTTTACTAAATCATTTCTCTTTGTGAAAAAACTGAATGTAGCATTCCATTTTATTTTTCCAACAATTTCTTGAAAATATATACATATATAGATTCTTTTGGAATGGGAATAAAGGGAATGCTATTTAACCCACTGATTCATAAATAACATTTTAAGAACACAGCCTAGACTGTTCAAACTGGCACCTGGGGAAATATTCATTGGGTGATATTTTCAGCTGTTGTGTTTTGATGAAAGAAATTGAGATGTTTATGTAACAGGAGCTATATATGTGTATGTTGCCAGAACTACCAATTAAAAAAAATTAAGTCATCTAGAAAATATTCTGTTTTTGCACATATGTAGGGCACAAAGGCTGGGTTAACTTCATTTCTCTCTGTAAAGTCAAATTGTTTAACTGAATTTTTAAATGAGCCCTATTTTTGCATTATACTCAGCATTGATTCTGATTGTAGGTGAAGGGTTAGTAGCAGAAAATTTTCCAGTAGATCCTTGTCCCGTTTATAATTCATAGGGAATTGCTGAGACTATGTAGGGTAATAGAGTCAGGGGTTGAGGGGGGTTGGAGGATAAGTGAGAATAGAAGGAACATTAGAAATACCAATGGGCCACTAGTCTGAATGAGGATCTACCTTGTCCTTTCAGAGGTGGAACACTTTCTCACTAAAGTAATGGTCCTCTGTGTTTACTGCACATGATAAATATTCACCTTGCAAACATTGTACTCACTAGGTCACATCGAGTACAATTAATCAGCATCTCTTGGGTTTGGACCCAACCCTTACTTACTTCACATACTCCAGGTGGTTTCTCTATGCCCTTGAACTTGTTAAGCTTAACACTGACAACGATGGTCAGCTTTATGAATGCTAAGTTTGAGATCTCTAAAGTGCTACCTTAGATTAAGTAGGAAGGTTTTGATGCAGTGTCAGAAGAGGCAAAAACGGTTTCCTTTTATTGGCTAAGGGAAACTGTCACCGAATGCCTGTCCCAGGGAAACTGAGACCAACATGGAGTAAAAGTTTCCCTTGCAACTCAAACCAAATGCATTTAACCACAATATGTATTTATTAGGGGAATCTTCATATTGATAATAAAAGCGTACACTTCAATCGACAGCAATAAAGGAAGGTAATGAACCACTTGGAAAAGTTTGGTTGACTTGGCAATGCCCCCCAAGTTTCCCAACAGCTTTCCCTCTACAAGGAGAGGAGTGCCACCTCTCATAGTGAGACTTCCCTCATGGGTTACACTGAAATCTTAGAGGAAGCTTTTGAACTATGGGACCGATATCTGTAAGCATCTCAAATTGCTTTAAATTTACTACATGTATTTATGTCACTTTTCAGAGGCATATTATGAAGACCATATGTTAATCATAATTTGGGGGGTGCCTCTTGGTACAGCTAGGTTTTTATCTATACTTAACCTTTTCAATGTCTGTTTATCACTGTCTTTGTTAGCAAGTGGTTGCTTTTTAATTGGTAACTTAAGTCATTCTCTCAATTGTGAGTATCTTTTCATATCTTTAAAATGTGAATACATACAACCTCTTGAATGGTCAGTATCATTATAATATCAATACATATGGTAATAAGGTGAGGATATAGCAAAGAAAAGTTAATACTCATTTTCAAACTTGAGCTCCTTCCCAAGGAGTGGGGGAAGTAAGTGAAGATGCATATGTTGAAATGAGAAGTAAAGAATTGTCCTCCCTAACCCCTCACAGGCACTTTAAGTACCTATGACAACAGAACAGAATCAGGTGGGCCATCTGGTTTCCTGTCAGGAGAGTAACTAGTCTTGTCCATCCTAGGCATGGGAGCCTTTAGGTTGTCTGGGAAGGACACTGCCATCCTTTATATTCATCAGTTTAAATGGTCAGGTATAGTAGGAATTTTCTGCACCTAAGTACACACTAATCCCTTTGAAATACAGAGCAAAACCAATCATACCTCATGGCCCTAATGTGGCATTGTGACCTAAACGAATATATTATTTTCAGAGGAACAGTAAGAAGAAAACTCTGAGTCAGTGAATGATATACAGAACAAACTCCACCACTTGACATCAGTAAAGACTCCACCCCCCTCTCCATGCCAATAAGATCTCAGGAGCCAAAGATTATAAATCCCAGAATGTCACCCTGACTCTCTGAACCGAAGGCTGTTGGAACCAAGGGGTGGAGTTAACCATGCCTGGCTTGAATCTGAACACATGCATGCCTACTTGCTTTTCTAGCTTTAACTTGTATGCCAGTTAAAGTGTCTCAGCTCAGATGTTATGGCAGGTAGAACATGCAAACAACCAATCTTCTCTCTTCCCCTCCCTATATTTTCCCTCTTCCTATTCCCTTGTAAATAAACCTTAAAAAAATTTCTTTCTGTGTCCCTGCTGTTGGATCTTTTCCTTAGTTCTTCAGCACACAGGTGAGGACTCACAAGTCAGATCACCAAATTTCCCTCTCGGGTTGCCCCATAATGTTATAATGTTCGCATTTTTGCAACAGGTTTCAGCTGACTTAAGTTTCAGTCTTGTGACAAACTGTTATTTCTTTAGGAAACCCAGACAGCACTCCACTATAAATTACTATAAATTGAATGGGGGAGATTCAGCATTTTTTGAATGTTTACTGTTAGCAGAGTATAATACTACATTTATTGCATAATTCTGGATTTTCACATAACACTAAGAATCCCCATTTCATTGGAAACATTTTGAACTTTCATTGCTCATGAGTCAGTTGTGCATGTTTAAAATCTTTCAGAAAATATTATAAGGCAATTGATTTATTGCTTAAAGTGAAACCAAAATACTTCCTTCCGACTTGGGGCTCTAGCATTTGGCTCCAGAGCACTGCTAGCAGGCAGTGCAAGCAGCAGCGGTTTATGGGCATTTTACCACCTGATATTAGTGCCTTCTTTTGGTTTAAGCTACAGGTAGAGGCCACCAGTGTTAGTGGACAGCAGTTGTTCCCTTACCACATCACCCCAGGGCATGTAGCCCCTGTTTCAGGGGTTCAGGAGGTAGCACAGGGCCCCACTGGACATGCTCCAGCATTGTGGTTTCCTCCAGTTGCAAACATTAGAGAGGATTTGGTGCCTGGATTATTAAAGTACAACTCCAGGATTCCAGCAACAATAGCACATGGGTGCTGCAATGGCAAAAGGCGTTTATTGCTAGCTTACGCTAGGGTACAGCTCTGTCCTGGGTCACCAGCATAGCAGGTATGTCAGGGTAAGTGAGGACCCTGAGCCCCGTACACAGTCCTCTTTTATCCCATAGTGCAGGGTTTGGGAATACGAGTTCCATCTGGATTAGCTGATGAGGGGTTTGGGGATATGAATCCCATCTGGATTGGCTGGTGTAGGGGCTTGGCATATAAGGGGACATTGCTGTCTTGTGACTGACATGGCCCTGACTTATGTCCATATAAGGTTGGCTCACATCCCCCTTCCCAGGAAGGTGCCTAACTTTTAACAAAATGGCTGCTTGATAACCAACTAACAAAATGGTTGTCGTTTGACATTTAACAGAATCATAGAATGAATCAGTCAGGTAGGAGCTACTAGCTGGTTGCTGCCGTGGTCCAGTCAGTCACAGGATTGAAAACAGTCCAATCACTTTCAGGTAGGGACCCAGAAAGAGCATATAAGGCAGGACAAGACCATGCCTGAGAGTCATATCCCCAGTCTGTTCCTGGCCTCTGAAGAGAGACCCTTGGACTCAGATTCACTGACTTGGTTCCTGAACTCAAAGGATAAAAGAAGCACCCAACAACCAATCTCTGTAGAAAGAAGTTTCACAGAGCCCTATTGCTATGCCTCCAGTCACCTGAAAGGAGCACCAAAAGTGTGGTATCTCAAAGAACTGTTTTTTTTTTTTTTTTTTTTTTTGATGTAGGCCAACAACTCACAAAGAGCTATTTTTTAAAAAATAATTTATTTATATAATAAATTTCACATCTCTGTGATCTCTGGGGTTCACCCCCCCTCCCTGACTGTTCCCCACCCTGTTTCTGACACTGCTGCCTCCTAGTGACCAGTGCTAATTGGCCACTGCTAACTGGCCACTGCTAGTGACCAGTGCTAACTGGCCACTGAGCACTGTTAATGGATGACTGGTACTCTTGTTTTTGGGTAACCTCTGAGAGCTGTTAATCATCCAGCACCACCTCGCTACCTCATTGCTTTCTCACTCAGCATCCATGCATCTCCACCTTCAGATTGTTGTTGCAGGCTGTTGTGGTGTCATTACAGCAGGTCCCACTGGTGAGCACTTTCACTTCAGCTGCAGGAGTTGGATCCTGGCCTGCTGCTTGCTGCCATAAGCTCCAGGCCCTTGTTGATAAGATGGTGCCATCTGGAATGTACCCCTTTTGCTTGGAACTTCTGAATACTGTGATACTCTCTGGGGTAGGTTAGCTGGCCACCTATGGCCTCAATAGCCCTTTGTGTCCCCTATTTCTTGAACCCACTGTTATTCTTCCCTGAGCCCACATGGTCTTGCAATTATGTGTATAGATGAGGACTCCTCAGTGACCTGTCCTCTATTGGCTACTGTCCTTTTGATGCTATAGCTCCCCTATTGGTCTGCTTCAAAAGGAGGTCATTAAGAGTAAACCATTGGGTTTCTCTTTTTCTCACAATATTATTCAAAGTAAAGCTGCAAGTATAATTAATACTTTGCAAGATAAGCTTAATGTGGGAAAGCAGACAAGTTAACTATAATAAAATTCCAAGACCAAGAGAATAAAATTACTTATGATTAAATAGCCTTGCTTATGTGCACATTAAAAAATTAACCATTTGACAGGTAGAGCTGAGAGAAACCTGAAAATAGCGAAGTATATACAAAGTTCAAAACTAATGATTTGCTTGACTCTTGTTCAACATGTAGTTCTCAAAGAAAATAATGACATTTTTAGGTAATTTTGAGATGTAATGTGTGTTAAAACTGATTAATACAAGCAAAGCACTTTGCACAGTGACTTATACAAAGTAAATGCTAAATTACTGTCAGCTGTTGTTAATATCAGATCCAATTATAATAACTAGGGAAAGTCTCAGCTTTGTCAAAAGTTCAGAAATTACCAAAGTAAAGCAAATGAATCACCAAAGTAGTAATTAGTGAAAGTTTCATGCGCACACATAAAAAAGACAGTTTGCAAACGGGGAGCCGTCAAAGCAAAATGTAGACTGAGGCTCAAGAGTATATTCTTATAAATAGTTCCTGTTGTGAGAAGGACTGATAATGATTTCTTCGGTTATTGGTTATAATATTGGAATTTTCCTAAATAATAGAAAATTGATCAGTGGTCACCTCACATCAACCTTGGGAAACTGTTTTGATTAGAGTTTCAGAGGCAGAAATAAGAAATGATCACTGTCAAGTTAACCTAGCAAAATAAGCTAAATTATGCATTCTATGACTAAACTAGTCTGCTCAGGGCATTGTCAAGGTGAGTCTCCATTTTTTTTTTTTTCATTTTAGCAATCAGAAAACGTTTCTTATCATACTTTCAAGGATAGATGCTTGCTCTATGATTTACATAAATACTCTTATGATGTGGGAGTCTCATCATTCCCCTTTCACAAATGAGAAAACAGAACTGCGAGGATGTTAACCATGTAGCAGATTATGGAACTGGGCTTCAAACTCAATCAGACTCCTTGGTTGTTTGGTTGCTCAGGTTCTAGTATTCTGGTTATTTTGAACATTTTGATGTCAGCATTTTTGTTCTTTAGGTACTTAATTAAATATATGGTTTCTTTCTCATTTGGATGCATGTTTATATATAGTACTACCAATCAGCATGATAATGAAAGCATGTTAAATTCTAATTTAGTGAGTGAGGCTATAGTAGACTAACAGACTTAGCCTCCAAATATTCATAAAAATAAGTCTTTATCCAATCATACTTGGCCTGGTTTGGGTTTCACATTATTTTCCACATTTCAGAGTGGAGGCAAAAAACCTTTTCTCTATTCAGAAATACAATGCACATACTCACATACCCTTGACCTTTTTATGATGACTGCTACTTCCTAGTGGATAGATTGCAAATTTGCTCTTGCCATGTCTGGTACAGTTTCAGAAAGATCCTGTTTTTAATTAACTTCCTAATGGAATGAGGCTCTTGGGAAACCTGAGGTCTTATCTTGCCAAGTCCTCCTTCTTTTCCTCCTGTAAATATTTGCTGTTGCCTCTTGTATTCCAGGCACTGTTCTAGGCATAGGTTTTATAGATCTAAGCAAAATGTAACTGTCTTTACCCTTGAGAGCTCAAATTTTCTTCCTGTCTTCTACCACTTAGGGTTTCTGCTATTCTCAGACCTCAGTTAGTGGTAAAAATATTTGCTGTTGGCTATAATTTTTATCAACTAGTGAATAATGTAATCAAACCTATTCTTGAATCTCTTCTGGTTTAAATTATCTCTTAAAATTAAATTTGATCTCATTGGGAAATATGCCATCTTTGGAAGATTTTAATGCAGTCCAGTTTGGAATCTCCTATCATTCTTCTGGGATATTTATAGCTTCCCAAATAGATACTTGCTTTTAATCTTGCTTTCAGGGGATCTAAAACTAAGACAACAGATGTGAAGTGTGCATTTCTAGGGGCAAAGCATTCTAGATTGAAACAGATCATAGATTCAACTCAAATGGAATAAAAATCCTCATGTGATATTACGTATTTTCTTTGCATTTTATAACATTTTTTTGCCAAATCTTTCCATTAGGGTCTCTTCTGTATTCTGTAGTTGCATAAAAATCTGTGCTAACTTTAGGGGGAAAACACAGTGAAATATCACTCTGAAACGTCATGCTCAGAATTATTAAAAGAATGGTATTCCACAACCTTCTCAAGCATAAATCACTTGTATAACAAAATATGCCTTTTGCTGATAAAATTTAAATTTTTGAGTTCAGTAACATGATAGTAGAAATTTAATATTTTACCTTATAATATAAGTATTTATTATTTCTTTTTCTCTTTCTGCATTACCTATGTGACCTATGTCTAATTTCACATCTGCTTTCTCCCTACTCAATACTCCTGATGCTGAGAAAAAAACAAGAACAAGAACAAACTGAGTTTTTATTAGTACAGTTAGGAGAAAGGATGTTATATTTTGAAATAGTTGCTGTTACAACTTTGTTTTGAATTTTTGGTCCCATATGCAGGTCTTTAGCTTTAAATTTACCTGTGGGACAGCAGTAGTTGTCAGTGGGGCTCAGCTTCACCAGAGACCCTCTGAGAGACATATGTTAGTACTGTTTCATTAAGGGAAAAGGAAATCAGACCACCACTGGGATTCCCCTATCAGTAGAGTGTCTCCAGAGGCATGAACTTAGATCTCCCCTCCCCTCCCTTCCCCTCTCTTCCTACTCCTACCCTCTTCCTCTCCTCCTCCTCTCTCATTCTCAGGATTCTAAGGTAGTTTACTCTTCTGATCTCAAGAGAAGGCATGAAGAAAGTCACCAGAATGTATGGCAGTTCTTTGCAAAGGACCTTTTAGTCATAGGTGAGGGCCAATTAGCCAGTTAGTCAAGTTGGTCATTCAGTAATAAATACTGATTAATGAGTTTTGTGTTCATGTAGGACTTTATCAGTTTACTAGGACTATCATAAGAAAAATCCTACAGATTGGCTGGCTTAGAGAACATTTATTTCTTACAGTCCTATAGTATTGAATTCTACAATGAAGGCATGGGTAGTGTTGGTTTCTCCTGGGATATCTTTCCTTGATTTGCAATAGGTGCATTTTCTGTGTCCTCATCTGGCCTTACATCTATGGATGAGAATCTCTGTTGACTTTCCTAGATGCTAATTTCCTTTTATAAGGTCATCAATAAAACCAGATTAGAGTTAACCCTCTTGGCCTTATTTTACTCCACTTTTCCCAAAAGATAATTGGAGGCCCCATCTCCAATTATCACTTTCTGAGGTGCTAAGTCTTAGGACTTCAAATATAGATTTGGGGAGGACACTTCAGACCTTAAGAGGCCTGAGCAGTTGCATAAGGGAAACAAAAAATTGCATATCTGTGTCTTAAGGAGTCTGTGGATGTGGATCATGGGGGATTATGTTCACTATTCTGTGCAATTGGCTGTTGCTTTGGATGCTTTTACTTGGTATGAGTTGAAGATTATAAATAAGTTTACATACTAAATGGCAGCTTTCTGGCTTTTTTCATCTATCTTATCCTTGAGTAGAAACTTTGAAGATTTTTTAAATGACAATCTAAACACTATAGGAATTGTATTAATAATTGGAGTACATACAGAGAAAAACCCAGTTACATCTTGATTATTTTGCAAGACCTAGAGTCCAAAAGATTGGTCCAAAGAAAGGTCCAAAAGATTGGTCCAAAGATTGATCCAAAGAGCATCAAATCAGATCTTTAGTGTTCTTTTAGTACATATGAATAAGGAAGGCCCACTGGGTATCTGGTGAAACCTTCCAACTTGAAAATCAATCCAAACAAGCACAGAAAACTTCAGATAACCTAGGAAGCACAGAGAACATTAAAAAGGTATAAAAATAATCTGAGAAATAAGAGATTTATGAACCAATAACAAAAAATAAAGAACCTGTGGAAAAATGTGAGAGAGGAAAATATCAAATGTAAATAGAATAGAGATAATGAGACATCCAATATCTAATAATCCACAACAGGAATGGAATACATGGAGAGAATTATCAAAGAAATAATAAAAAATTTGCCAATAATGAAGGGTACACAGGAACACCTGATGCAATGCAGCCATGTATTTATTTAATACTAAAGCACTAAGGATGAAAATTCACAGAAAGAAAATTGAAAAGGGAAAATAATAGTTAACTGGGAGAAAATATAACACTGGACTCTGGAAGGAAGTATTAGAGTAATACATTCAAATTCTGATGAAAAATTTTTAACCTGGATGCTCTTCACAGGGAAACTGATGATGAAATGTGAAAGGAAATATATTTTCAAACATGCAAAACTCAAAACATTTACCTGCCATGGAACTTTTCTCAGGAAGCGGCTGAAAGATGTTCATCCCAGGATGACTCAGCTAGACAAGAAAGAAGACAGTTCAGAGAACAGAAGAGAGTGTCCCTAACAGAATGGAAGAACGTGGTGGGAAAACTGCAGCACAAGTTTAAAATCTAGGGGGAAACTCTCTAGGGAAAAATAGAGCTGGTATTTATTGGTTTTTGTGTAGAAAGTATCATTGGGAATAATTTTTCTGCACTGTTGGAGAGGTTGGGCTATTGGAATATTGGAGCAATTATTGTCTTTAAAAGAGAAAAAATGTACAGAAAGAACCAATATCAGGGTAAATTGCTGATTCACAAAGTAGTGGCATTTATAAGTCATGGTAATATAAAAAATACTGATGAGCTTAAATACTGAGATGAAACTGCATTTAGATAATGAGGCAAAATTACATTTAGAACACGAAATACTAATAGGAAGTTAAGATGCTTGCATAAAAACTAAATCCTCATTCTAATATTATAAATGTCTAAAATTGATAAATTAAGAAATGGAAGTTTATGTATTTTATTTAGTGATATGGAGAAAATAGCATAAAAGTTAAAAATATAACTATCTGGTGGTAGTGTATTTGGGGAACTGGTTTTCATAATTTTTTCATATTAATTACGTTTCCTTTTGAATGAACTATGTGTACAAAGTTCATGCAAGTAAAAATCAATAGAAAATTAATTTCAATTGTAAAATAAACCAGTACATCAAATTATGTAACAGATAACATATTTAAAATACATAGCTTAATATTTATTAAAATATTAACACATATATCTATATATGTGTATATATGTATATGTATGTAGTTAACTACATAACTATATGTATATAGTTACATACAGATATTAAAAATTAACATGTTTTCTGTATGTGACCATATGCTACCACGCATTATGTTTGTATGTGCCAGCACCATACAAAATATTCATATTGTGCTTATATGCTAGGCAGTATAATGAGCATTTTACATATTACATATGTTTTTGTAGTTAATTTTGATGTAACACTTTAAGAGATTTTATTGCCCCATTTTAAAGACAACACCAAGACTAAGATTAGGTCTTGCCTGAGAAACACAGCAAATACATAGTATTTGACCTTTAGGGACCAGATATGAAGGACTTGTTTAAACAAACATGACTAGGTTTCATCCTCTGACTTTCTGATTCATGAATATGGGGTGAATGTGTGGGACCAAAAATAACAATCCCCACATGCTGCTGTTGCCGCAATTCAAGGGCCTAAATGTGAGCAGAGTAGAAAGAGTAGGGTCATGGGTTTTGCTTCTCCAAAGCCACATGGAATGAACATTGATTGTGCTGATGGAGAAGTTTTGAAAATAATTGTATCAGAAGTCATAGGATGAACAGACATTCAAAAACAGCATTTAAGCCAAATATATCAAGCTATATAGACCATCTAAATGCCACAAATATGGTTTGAACATATTCTTATATTGGGGTTTGATATTTTAGTAGACCCATCTATGGGGTAAACACCAGTTGACTGGCATCAACCATGATTGCACTATTCCAGTCTTCAATTACTGGTTTGGAAAGGCCATGTGACAATTCCATTCATTATGATCTGAGAACCATGGTACTGGGAGACTTCTGGGAAAGGTTTTCAGGCTCTTAAAAAAAAGAGAAATTCAACGAATGTCATGTATAATCTGATATCTACAATTTTGGCACCCATTTTGCATCTGAGAGGGCCATTTTGAGGACCAAGCTAATGTCTTGAAACTGGTAGAACAAAAAGCTAAATTCTTGGTGAGTTAAGTAGCTGTGGAAATGTCTACATCTGGATTTCCTGGCATCAAGAAAAAAGATTTCTCACCATTTAAGACAGTCATTCTAAGAATTTACATTGGAAGCATCCTAAATGATGAAGTATATACATATATATCTGAAAGAACTAGAAACTTACAAAAAGTCAGACTCTGTATTCACTTGTAGAAAACATGACTTAAGTTCAACGGAATAGGTAAGACTAAACCTTAAGCACTGGCTTCTGGAAGAAGTATGTGGGTATAGTACTATCCCATCCCATCCCATCCCATCCCATCCCATCCTGAAATATCTCTGACTAAGAGGAACATATAAAAATGCAAGCTAATTTAAATAAAGATATAATATTGTATGTTTCAAGAATGTGACATTATTTGAATGTTCTAGTACACAACAGTACATTACAGGAGATTCAGGTACTTCTGCTCTCTAGAGAGTTAACTGATCTAGAGTCACCTGCTGTGTGGACAATTTGTCATGAGTACTATATCGCCTTAATTGGTTATTAGTGTATAACAAACCACCCCCAAATTTAATGGCTTAAAATAACAACCAATTATGACTCATGAATGTGTCGGTCCACCATTTAGGCTGGCCCCGCTGGGCGCCTCTGCTGCTGGCTGAGTTGCCTCCTGCATCTGTGGGCAGCTGCAGACCAGTTAGAATGCCTTGCTTCTGAGAGCTGCTGACCCTCCCTTAGTGACTGTTCCCTGTGTCCCCTCAATTCCCTGCATGCTACCTGGGTTTTTCCTCTTGTTGACTGTGGAAATCTGGAAGGTCAAAATAGTGACGACATTTGCCACAGTTGCTACATTTTGTTTGCCAAAGCAAAGCAGCCCAGGCTCAAGGGACATAGTGAGATTTCACCATGGGAAAGGGGAGGGAGGAGCAGAGATGGTAGCATTTTTATAAGCATCCATCACACATAGCCAGTGGAAAACTGAGCAGAGAGCCATCAAGCATTGGACAATGAACTGAGTTGCAGTAGAGGTGTGAACAGCAGCTCTGAGGCAGGGGAGGTGAATGAACCATTTGGCTGTAGTCCATTGGCCCCTTGGGCAGCTTTTGGGCAAGGATAGTAGAACCCAACTGTAATGTCTTCCTGCAGAAGGGCAGGCATTGAAGGCTGAGGTGTAAGGTGCATTGTCAGGAAGTCAGGAGAAATGGAAGAAGAAGCGATATTGTCAGTATCTACAAAACATCCTTGGATGAATCACTGGGGGAGAGTGTGCTAAGGGAGGAGGGTACAGCTGTGGCTGTGCTGGGGTGTGTGGGAGACTTGGTTATTTCACTATTAACATGTCACATTTGCACCAGCTGCTTCTAAGAAAGTTGGGATTATTACTAGAATATATAAAGCAAGTTTGTGATACTTTTCAAATAAGTTTATTAACCATTTGCAGGCCGCCTGGTATCTCTGTCCTGTGTTGGCCTGGACCCCTCCAAGCTCCAGCTTGTCATCTTCTACCACTCTGCTTTTTCATTTGTATAATGTTAGCATTGAGATAATTTCCAGATACCATAATTTGTCCCAATTTTGTAAATTTCTCAAACTACTTATCCTGAGGGTTCTGAAATGTGTATTTTAAGTATAAAGTAGACATATTACAGTTCTACTGATCTTTATTCTCATAAGATGATGCAGATTTTGGGTGATAAACAGATAGTCATGAAGGGATTGGAATCTTCTCCAATTGTGTTCCCGAAGATGGTATTTCTGAGAATCATGCCCTGTGCTCACTGCTGTGGTGTGTGGTGTGTGTGTGTGTGTGTGCATGTGGGTGCTTGCGCAGGCTGCACTTACAGGAGATGGTGTGTCTAGTTTATGCTATTCTTAGGCATCTGAAGACAGCCTTCCAAGTTGATATGTTTTGAACAGCTCCTTTAATAAGATCTATGAGTTTTTGTATTATTTTCTCAAGCATTATTTAACTTTTTTCCTTTCTGTAGCCTCCTTTTCCAACCTATTTATCTAATGTCCAGATGAGGATTACATGTACAATTTAGCTGGGGTACATGAATTCATGACATCATTACCTGCAACACCTTCTGTTGATGGGAAATGTGGGAAGTATTAATCTCATCATTAAAGACTAGAACAATGCATAGAAACAGGATGGGGTCAAGGATAGGAGAACAATGTGGACAAATACTCAAGTTAAAGACTGAGAATGATGTACTAAAAATATGTTTTAAAGTATATTAATGTATACACATATTAAGTAAAGATAAGAGACAAAACCATATTTTTTTTTTTTTGTGCAGGAGGAAAGGTGAATCGCCTAACTCTTCTAAATCTGTGATCATTGAAATAGTTTGCCAGCATCACATACAAACAGCTAATCCTAAAGTAATAGGAAGGTGAATAGGTTAAAATTTTTTCACCATAGTGTTAAACATTTCTGTGTATAATTTAGGAGATAGTAAATCTTTATTAAGCAGCTAACAAATATTCCTCAGTGATTCATATAGTTTGATAGGATAAATCTTGAAAGAGATGACTTTTAGGGAGAACCTTCAATCAACAAAAGACCATTTCCCGGCTTTATAATTATTTCATCAAATAAAATCAGATTTCAGTGCTTCTATGAATTTGCTTTGTAAGTTAGGGTTGCTATGTGTGAAAATTTCATGCTGGGAACATATGTGTTAAAATATATATTTAGATGGTGGATGACTAGATGAATGATACACAGATAGATACAAGCTCATCTCTCAGATCCCTAAAGTGGCAGACATAGAGAGTTAGCTAAGTATGTTTAACTTCCTTGGAGGCTGAGTTAGTAGAGCACAGAGAAAATTACCTGTGGTACTGAGACCGAGAGAACAAGGTGAGTTGCTCAAAATTATTAACAAATATAAGTGGGTGATCACAACGAGATGGAAAGGTAAGGTTCCACTTCCACAGAAGATTCACTAGCTGTGACCAAAATCAACCAGGCTTCCAGTCTCACATCATATGGTACCAGAACATTCAATTATGAGGCATAGTCTGCAGACAATGGAAAGAGAACTTTTTCCACCATGGGGAGTTCATCACATTTTGAGCCCAGACTTCCCACTTGTCCAGATCTCTATTCTCAATTCTGTTTATCATTTTGTCCTTCCAGTGACTGGGGAAGGAATAACCACATACTAATTTAAATGGCCATATAGCTTTCACTTTATTTTTTCATAAAATAAAAAAAAAACTTAAATTGCTAGGAAGAAAGTTAAAATTATAATGCTAAAATTCAAACCAAGGTTATCAATATTCAAAATATTGCATACAAGTTATGAAAAATCTATAAGGTACAACAGAATTCTCTCAGCCTTAGCTTCTTTCTCTATTTCTGTTTTTCTAAATTTGTCCATATTTTAACTTAGCATCTAATTTTTATCTCCAATATCATTATCATCTATAGTCATTGAAGAGTATATTTCTCCTGCCTTGATACAGTTTTATTTTTTCATTTTAGTCAATTATTAATAGCTTTTAAAATGCTTTAAAGTATTTCACTTATTTAAAGGAAATGATAGAGTTGTTACATTATGCAGAGGTTTATATTTGCCATGAAGTACTACCATAGGAAAAGTTTTCTATTTTAAATATCAGAAAGTCTTGTTTGTAGTGCTCATGTTTTCATCTGCAGTTTATTTGATTACTAGGCATTTTCATTATGAAGTCTTTCTAAACAAGGATCATGGAGCATTAGCCATTATTTTGAGCATGTTACATTTTTCAACTCTATTACTCTCCTCAAGGAAATGACACACATTGGATTGCATTCTAGAATATTAAATTATGAATGGTTGATGAGGGCTCATACTTCCTCTTTCTTGATTATCTGTGACAAGTGTGCCCTGAACTGAATAAATGTAGTTTGAGATGGTAATAGAAATTGTAAGTTCACAATCCTTTAATTGCCTACCAAAATCCAACAAGCGCTGAAAACTGACAAATTTTTCATAACTCATTTGGTAGCAGCCTGACCTGTTCTGAGCGCCTTCAATGGTAAAACCAAACCTGAAATGACATGAGGCTATTTATAATCTTGTTTTTCATGCCACGTACTACAAATATTTATATGTTTCACTGAAGAAATGTTAAGATGTTTGCTTGTGGAGCACTGTCCCCAGTGCTTCCAGGAGTTTCATCTAGAATAGCACAATAATATATTTTATATAAACTAGACATTTCTGTACTTTCTCATATCTGACTTCTGAATTCCAAAACTTTCTGGTCCCAAGTTTCAAGGAAAACATCTTCCAAAAAGTTAAAAAATATGCATCTCACATAAATACAATGTGAAGGCATGGTCAAAGAGTTTATTCAACTTAGTTGATGAAGAAATCAGTAAGCTATAAGGCTGACTCAAATGAGCATTTGAGAAGTAAAGATTTATTAAATAGATAACCAAAGTAAGGCTGACATGAAATGTTATAAATGAAGTACTTAATAGCATATAAAGTAACTAATAATTTTTTTTTTACTCAACAGGAACCTACAAGCTATTATGTAATTTCAAAGTATCTGTACTCCAACTTAAACTATTAAATAACAATGTCAAATATAGGTACATTACTCTAAATTTTATAGGACATTAATATGATCCTTAGTCAAAAGTTGACACAGAAAGAACGTGCCATTTTCCTTACATTTTATTCCAACATTTGTGTAATTTTTTTCAACTGCTCCCCAATTCCAACACTAAATAATCTTCAAATCTGAATAGCAAAAGATGGTTAACCTCTTTTAGTTTGAGTCTAATTGCTCAGGTTCAGTGTTTTTGCAAACTATTATGAGAAAATTAACTTCTCTATGAAAATTTTGTAAAGGGAGCTTAGCTGGAACTCCTAACAGTCTCCATTGTTTGCTCTTCTATCTTGAGTCTAGAAAACCAAGGCCAAGAATCTCTAGGAAATTTCACCTGCAGTAACTATAAATTGGTGTGAAATCTTAGAGCATATATACTCTCAACAATTTACAAGATTCTGACTACCAGCTACTGAGACTTTCTTTATTACTGTGAGGCTGAGACCTTTTAGGCAACAGAACAGTACTAGGTCAAGTTTCCTAAGAATGACTGGTAGGCATTGACTCTATACAACAAGTAAGTATAGTTTTATTTAATGCTGAGCTTGTTATCCTATCTCAATTAGGAATCATTGCCAAATATAGCACTAGATCTGGTCATAGTTTTGCACAATTATACAATTCTATTAATTATGCTTTCTAGTAGGAAAGACAGATTCTCACTGAATAAATGTAAATGATTATATTTTCTCTGAAAGAAAGGAGACTCCCTAAAAGCATTTGTATTTTCAGGGGTTAGAAAGTAGCAGAAATCATTTACCAAATGTTTCACTTCAATCTACACAGGCAAATCCAACTTAAAAATTATAAATAAAAATTTAAAATACCAGTTAGAAAATAGGACACACAAAAACGCCGAATATATTCCAAAGTAACTACAGCTAAATTTCTCTCATTGGTTCATTTAATCTCATGTCATTAATTTTTGCCTCACTTTCATGAGATTATTTGCTTTTAGAGCAAAGTTTTGCAAATCCTGATTCTGTCCTCAGGAATAATTAGTTGTCTAAATGATGTCAACATTAACTCTAAAGATTGTAAGTTTGTCTTTGCTTTGAAATCTTTAGCACAGCATTTCCATGACTCTTGTCTCTGGAAAATACAAATTCATTTGTGTAGCTTATTGCCAAATCTTCAGGTAAGCATCAAAGTAGAGTAGAAACCTGTGATAATGTAGCTAAGGCTTTGATTAACTTATTGCATTAAAACTTTCAAGAACAGAAAATTTTCTATTGCAATAAAATATATAAATCATAATTCTGACTAACATTTAGGACATTATGTGTACTGACATATATCTAGATCCTTTGAGTTCCTAAGGTAACAGTTTACAAACTCCATCAGGCACTAGTATAATGTGGAGGAATTATTTAAAGTTCAGAATTCTGGGCCTACCCTGAGAATGTGTCATTTAATAGATATGAATTGGGACTCTGGAATATGTATTTCTAACAAGGTCCCTGGTAAAGGCGATATTGCTGCTGATCTGGGTACCATGGTTAGAGAAAGACTGTTGATAAGTGTATAATCTCTGATTTAATTTAATTAATAATATTTAATATGTATACAACCTTCGGCAGTCTACAATGAGGTTGAGTTCTTTGATAAACACGGGGCCTTCCAAACATGTCAATCATTTCTAGTCTCCACTTTGTATGCAGTAAATATGGTGCACATCAAGAGGCTGAGTGGGCAACCTCAGAATTACTTTTAGATCATAAAAGAAAAGAATCTTATAATTTGATTTCTAAATGTTGGATCTGAGCTTGATAACACAAAGTCAAGATTTGTTGAAAGAGCTATCTCAGCAGACTAAGGTAGAATGCTGGGATTACTGATATTTCATCTTTAGTATTATTCTCACTTCTTCCCCATCACCTAGTTTTGTACACTTGCCTTTTCCTAACCACATCTTTACTCAGGTTTTTTCTGAGCAGGTGATTCCCAGTCAAGAAACAAAAACAGAATTATCCAATTCCCCATTGGATTTGGATGAAAACTGGTGATAAAATCAGTGCAGGAAGAGACATTGAAGAGGAGTGAAGCTGGGTCTATAGGGGATCACATGTGAGATGGCACTGTATTTGTTCTCTGTGGAGGTCAGAAGTCTCTGCCACAGCATGCTGAAGGTGTCGCTCCTGTATGAACATGCCTTGATGTGTTTCTGTATTTGCTTTGTGAACTCTTTGAATGAATGAATGAATGAATGAATGAATACCTCTACCTCACTACTATTTAATCAAGATAACAGTAGGACACTTTAAAATGAACAGTATAATAAACATCACGTTGGGTGGTCATGGTGGAGGTAGTGATGAGCTGCTCAGGGTCCTGTTCATAAAGGACTTGTTGCCCTGTTTTTGGCATGCAGCTTCAAGGTGTTAGTCCTTTCTGGCTTTGCTCAGCTGCAGAGACTGCCTTATTGAAGTGTTTTCCTTTTCCAAGGTGGCCCATATCTAGTGATCATTGGTACTGGTTCTACTCTGCACACTCATGTGTGTTCCTGATCTCCCCATGCAGTTGGTCAAAGTTTTATAGGTTCTGCAGGATTGTTCTCTGCCATTGCTGTACTCTGTAGCTTCCCTGCCTTTCCATAGAGGGGCTCCCTACATGCCAACTTGTAACACATGCTCTTGTAGAACTCAACCTCTTTAACAAGTGAATAATCTTTGCCTCTCCCCAGGCTAGTTAAAAAAATATTAAGCACATAATTAAGCAACATGAAGCTAACTTTCAATTGTGAGTATGGAATTTTACATGGATAGATTACATAAGGATAAATTGTACTACTTACTACCCACTGTTAAGACTAAATATTTTAAGATTGGTTGTCATCTTAACAGAGAAAAAAGTCAAGGTCTAGTTTGTAGCAATACCATATTTGACAGTAAACGATTTTCAAATTCTTTTACAAATTAATTTAAGAATAAACTCATTAAAGCTAAGCAAACCTTGTCAAAATTCTAACACATTTCATTACTCTTTTTCAGACTCAGGTATTATAAACCTAAGTAAATAAAACCAAGTTCCCTCAAAATGTCTCTATCTTGTTATACAAAACCAAAATTTGTTTTCAATTGTGTTCCCTCAGATTCTGAAACAAGCCAACACTCTCCTATAGGACAATGTTGGTCTTGTTTTCCTTAAAAAGCAAAATCATATCCATTACTTTGTATACCCAATTGTATTTCTCAATTATTTATGCTTCAGGTAGGTAAAAATCTCAGTTATTCATACTAAACTTTTTCTAAATAGCTTCTCTTTACTCAAGAGGCAGATAATTGATGCTTGCCTATCACATCAGCACTTTAACAAATAAACAAAACTCATTCACTTTATTCATCCATATAAATTTATTCTTAAAATGGCAAGAATGAACACTTAACAATATTCTGAATTATAGCCATTCTAACATAAAGAATCAAAGGCATATATATATATATGTCAAAGGCATATATATATATGCCTTTGATTCTTTATGTTAGAATAAAGAATATATATATAATTATACCTATTGTTATATATAATTATATATATATTATACTTGTGCCTGTGCTTGGATTTCAGTATTCCCATTTATTTAGAATTTTGCAAGTATCAAAATATTATCCAAGAGTTAATTCTAAGATTTTTAAATTAAGGAGCTAGGAAATACTGTCCAAACTGAAATACTTATAATTACTGCTTATAATAAAACTTATCAGAATTACAAATCATTTAGTTGAAAGTAGTTTTATATATTTTATCCTAATAATATAGACTAAATATCAGTTTGACTGGTATAATAGTTTAAGAAGTTTTGGAAATTCATAAAAACAAAATCAGGTCTTTAACACATGTTTATATAATGCTAAATTTGTAAGCATAGGAAAGATATATATATATATATACATATATAATTTTTAAACTAAAAATACAACACTAGTTTTGTTTGCCCAATGGTTCATCTTGATTTTATAAACTCAAATTCTTATATAAAAACACTTTTGAACTAGTAATTTGTTAATTTTTTATTATAAAAGGCCATTGTATGTAAAATTCAATTTATTATCTGGGAGAATTTTAGAAATATTTCATTTATGTAAGCACATATTATGTAATCCATAAACCAACACAAATCATAGTCCTTTATTTTAAGACTGTCATCTAATTTATTAATACCTTTTGGAGGTAGGACATTTCCAATTTACACTGTGAGAGGTTAAAACATGTCTCAATTATAGATGCAGATAGGTATTCACTTATTATTATCTGAGATGCAGGTCTAAGTAAACAGAGGAACAAAAAAAACAGTTTCTGTAAGTGCTATGTTTCTCTTAATGTGTGCAAAACATTTTCTTAATTGATGTGAAAAAGAAACAAAATTCATCTCTCCCCTGACAGAGCAGATGATATCCATGATTTTAATACAAACAACCACACTGTTCAATCTTAAAACCAGGTCACCATTGCTGTCACTGATGGGAAACAAAATATTGGCTGTGATGCATTAGAATCAGAACCAAACAGGACCAAAAACAAGAAATAATAACAGTAGAAGTGAAAATCAGTAAGGCTGTCTTGTTGCTTCAAGATTCCCTCTGCGAGCCAAGCATAGATGAATCTGGGTTTAAGCAGCACAAGAAATTGTGTTTCTTGACCAGCAAGATTTAATTGGTTTGGCAGGTAGTGTATTAGAGCATCTCAGCAGAATCTCCAAAACTACCAAAGTTAAATTCTCAAAAACGTTTTAGAAAATTGACAATCATACAAATAAAAATTAATATATGTAATGTGCTTATTTAACTTGTTGCTTAATGAAGACATTGGTACAACAAATTTAAAAGAGAATTTTAAAAATGGAGACTTACTAATAGTGAACATATATCTGAGGAGGTGAGTTCCTGTGCTTCTGAATCATGCACAGAGTTCCAAACCATTGATACCCCAATTAAAAAATAGATCACAAAAATTTTGTTCATTGATGTAAACTTGGCTAATACTTTACAGGTACCACAACTTTAACTTTTGCAACTAACTTTACAATGAACAGAAATCATATGTTTACAAATAAGTTAATAATATCTAGCTTCTAATTACTATTACTTCTAATTACTATTATTCTCTTTAATTAAATATTCCTTGGGCCAGCCTGCTAATAGGGTTAAAATGATATATAGTTTTTTTAATTAAAACAAATATTATTTTATTTGTAAATTTCACATCTTTGTAATCCCAGGGATTCACCCCCACCCACCCTCCCCACTGTTCTTCCCCTTCCCCCCCTGCCCCAAGTTGTGTGCTTCAGTTTGGTGGTTAGCTTGTTTTGACTTTTCCTCATGACTTTTATTCCCCCCCCCATATCCCATATATTAGTGAAACCATTTGGTTTCTATCTTTTTCTTTTTGACTTGTTTCTGCTAATATGATTTCTAAATTGTGTTTTTGTAACTATCAAAAGATTCTAATAGACTGTGGATCTGAATAGACTGTGGATCTGGCACTTTAGTTATATTCAATCAATTTGCATAATACTTGTTAAGATCAACAAAAGGGCAGATCCCTGGTAAGATCTCAGGTTCATGGAATCAAAGTCTCTGTGGACATACCCTTGGACTATGCATTCTATGGTTATTCTAAGTGATTCTTATGAGGACTGATGCTTATAGTCACCTGTCCAGGGGCGAGGAAAAGATGCCTGCTAAGTTAATATTAAGAAAAGCTCAGGAAAAACATACCCAAATCATTTTGTGTCTCTGGGGATTTAGTCATTGTTTGAGTGTAAAGGATTATTATTGACAGACTATTTCAGGGTTAAAATTTTATATGTGCTTAAGAGACTGATTTTCACTAAGGTATTGGTATAATGGAACACTATGTAATTTTAAGTATGATGTTGAAAGCTCTTGTTGGTTTATAATATTTAATTTAACACTCATGTAAAGTTGATGATAATCTTCCAAAGAACAAAACTCAATCTTCAAAGAAAAGGGGATTAATTTGTTCTAAAATAGGCAAGTGTCTTGGAAGAGTTTGAGAAAAAAATTTCTTTAGGAAAGACATTGGAAGATTTCTCCTTTTGTTTTACCTTATTTGACACTGGCCAACATAAAATCTGAATCATCAAATTTTGGTTTTTAACAGAACTGTAGACTCTGCAAGAATCAGAAGTCAGATATTATTATAAAACAATTATACTAGATTTTTATTACTTTAAAAAGGCGAAAGATTTATACGATCTGAAGAGAAACCAGAGTATTAGATTTTTATTACTTTAAAGCATAATATTTTAGTATATAATAGATATTTTGTTAAATTTTAGTAGTTAAAATAGTATTTGCAAAGAACTACAATTCTCATTTGCTGGGCTTTGGGTGGATGTATATGTATATTTTAAAATGGATGCAGAAAGGGAGGATGTGCAAAGAGGGATGAAAATACATGTTAAAATCTGAACAAACGTAATTATGAAATGAAAACAAGCCATATGGATAATCTTATTCCTTAGGCCAAATAATTTTAAAAACAATTTATTCTTGGCCAAAACCTTTTGGCAATAATATCAAGATGATTGTAAGTAGTATCTTGAGTACTTTGCTTTACTCTTGGCAGATTTGCTTTCTTTGAAACACCTCAAATTCCTTTCTCTTCAAATCCTGTATCAACAGACATAAGAACAACAACAACACACAAACAAGCAAACAAAAGGTCAGGAAATGCATTTTCAGCAAGGAAAAAATGTTTGAGACAAGGAAAAATACAGAAAATCTAAAATCTTTCCATGGAACTATCAGCGTAATCCTGATCTAATAGAAGTGGAATTTTATTGACTTTGAAATGATTTTCCTGCTAAAACTAATCAGCAGAATGCTGGTTGCAGGAATTCTAGAGCCTTAGTAGGTTTCCCATTAGTCACTTATTAGCTATGCATCTGCTTATTGTCACACAGCATCCCCAAAGCCCACACAGGGCCCACACAGCAGGGTTTACCTTTACTTTTCTGCAGCTTCTTCAGACTGCAAAGGCCTAAAGATGTGCAGATCTTTAAGATTTAAAAGAGCTAAAAAAGGCGTTGTGATTGTCAGAACCACCCTTAGATCTGGGTAAGAAAAATCCTTTTATCTGAAGCCCCTGATTTAAAGGGCCTTCCTCAGGCCCCTTAGGCCTTTCCTCCCCAGGCAGAGGATAATTCTGTGGCCAAAGGGATATAGCCACCAGCTTACTTTCCATCCTCTTTCCCCCCATTTCAGAGAGCATTTACAGTGAAGATTTTTTTTCTCTCCATTTACAGTGAAGAGCCCTGCTACCCATCTCCTTTAATTTCGTCTTTGTTGCTGACCAATTCTTCAGTAAAATACAAATTTCTGCATTTAAATAGTGTAGTGCTGTCAAATTGCTCTTAAGACTCTAAAGGCTTACTTCCCCTGTCTCTATCCACATGATGGTACAGACTACAGCAGTTTAAAGATGAGTGCAGATCTGAAGACTGAACTTTGAATAAAATCTTCTAGACAATTTGTGGGTCCCAGAATTCTCTATGGAAAGAGACCTGAGCTTGCTTCTAGGATTTATGCAGAACTTTTCCCTAAATGCTTGCTCTGGAGGCAGACCAAACTGGCCAGTGACCAAGGGGACATCTGTGTGGGGGCTGGAGTGGGAGCTTGGACATGTGGGATGACATGACCACATATGTGTACATAGTCCTTTTGCAGTGTGGGCTGAAGCCAGGGCTCAGAAGGGTGTGTACAGAAGGAGAGATGAGGAAGAGGCAGGATGCTGTGCTGGGTGATTCTAAATTTGAAGCTCACCTTCCAGTCATTATATATCAAGGCAGGAGTGTAGACCATATTTTATTTATCAGCTTGTTAGAGTGATTTATTACTCTTAATATTTAGACATATGGTATGTGGACTTTCATTTGTATTCTTGTCCAGGACCCTACAAATGTTAAAGGCAGGTTTGGTTTTGGTCCAGAATGCTTACTTGCCAGATAACACAGTTCCTTTTTATAAACTCAGATACTATTAATAAATGTCATCATTTAAAATTGCTTACGGGAGCTCCATTTTTCTCTAGGTTTTTAAGATGGTGAACACTAGGATCAATAAGAGGATTCAAGTGAGAGCTCTTCTACTTAGTTTCACTCACTGCAGTGTATGAAAACTTAAGGTAACTTTTCAAATTCAAATTCAAAATTTCAAAAAAAATTGCTTAATCTCTCTGATTCTTAAGTTATTCATCTGTGAAATGAGCATGATAATTTATCAGTTCGCATAAGGTTGTATTAAGATTAATGTTTTTAAAAGTGCTTGGTACATAGTAAAGAAATTATACCTGCCTTTTTAAACAGAATTACTTCACTCTCGAAGCTATGTGGCCTTGCTGGTTACAATCTCATTTTTCCAGAGATAAAGTTAGGATAGGTTGAGGACATTTGTACCAGCAAGTAGTGTTTGGACCAATAACTGCTTTCTAAGACTAATGAATCTAGTGCTATGATGAGTATGACAGCCAATCACAAAAAGAGATGGCCTTCTTTTGAATTTAAGAATTTGTCAACTCTGGAAAGTAGTAACATCAATTTTTTGAGTTAGAAGATTTTTTTCTACTTTTGGCTTAAACAGATTAGTCCTGATAAATCATTTGCTTATTCTGATATTAGCCTTCTCTGGCTAACTTTTAAATTGGGATTAAATTTTAACAAATCCTCAATTGTGTGTGCTTATCACATGTTATATCAGGCCTTATAAATAATTTCTAGGCAATATTTAGAATGGCTGCAAGCCATTTTTATAATTGACTGAGAATTATTTATAATACCCTACTCCAGCACTTTGCTTGTCATTTATTTTTCTTAAATTCCTCAAAAGCTGTGAGGATAACCTACTACTCAGGCATTTATTACTGTATCAAGTCAAATATTAGAGGAATAATTTACCCATTGGCATTGGTAGAAGCTGGTCCCATCTCCGTACCAACAGAGAACTCAGGCGCTGAGATATACCACATCCAGCATATCATAAATTTGACTGCCTGAGTGAGGGGTTGCTAGTAACAAAAGGTAGGGTGACGAAGCTTGGCTTCATATTTTGCTTTCTTACTTTACTAATTTAAGCTTGCCACAAATACTGATAGAGGCTACAAGTAGAAAATTTGGACAGAGTCTTCACAAGGCCAGAAACTGGAGGTGGGGTAGAAATGATTAATATAGTCATTAAACTACCCTGTAAAATGAAAAGTCCTTAGGTGCAGACTGCTATAGAACATATCCCTAGGTGTGGACCAGAGGTGGAGATAGAGAAATTGAAGGCCATTAGAGAAACACTGGTCATCACATATTAATCCAATCACACCCTAGTCATGATCGATTTATTAATAAAAAACAGTTTCACAAAGTGTGAACCCCTCTTCCCAGAAGGAACATTATATTAGAATAATTCCTGCCCTGGCAAAAGGCAGTTAGTTCTCCTCCTAAAACTGCCTGAGTTTATGCAAGGTATTCTTTTAACAAACTTTTCCTCAGCATCTCTGCCTACCTGTAGCTATGCAGGTGCCTCACTTTTTCCTTCTTTTCCTGATAAACCTGTCCTTTTCAAATGTAACCTCCACCTGCCTGTGTCTATGCTAGTGTCTTTATCTCCTGAGTCAATTCACCATGTGCTGCTGAAAGGGAGCTCTACTGAAAATTTTCTCAAAAGTAGCATAAGGACCCTGCTCACCAAATCCTAATGTCTCACCAGAACCCCATCATCACTGACTGGAGGAGATACACATAGGAAATGTGTGTAGAGACTCCAGGAGAGAAAGGTGGGTGAGTGATATGTTGAAATACTCTTCCTGGGCCTCAGCAGAGATACTGGCCATTATAATCCTGACCACATAGTGGTTTATGCGATGTATTTTGTGTTTTGAGTGTTTCCTGCTGTCTCAGCTCTCTGGGACTTGCCTGACTCCATTTTTGTGGTTTCTTGCGAGATTTACCTTGGACCTGCAACAGGTTTTCGGGTCCCAGTGACCCTGCTTGAACCAATACTTTTTGGTGCTTGCCTGTAGGGGATGCGTAGTTTTTGAACATTACTTTTAGTTGAAAGGCTTTATTCTCTCTGGGCACATCCATTCTATTTAGATCTTCATACTATATATCTGCATCTTTTGACTTTTTGCGCATAGATGACTGGACCCCCTTTACAAGGACACCCCTTAATATGGGTGTCCTTAATGGTTCTTTCTATCCTTCAGTTGCTCTAACAAAAGATAGTGGTCTTTTTTTTTTTTTTTTAAATACTACATCTCTCTATTTTTGCTCATGGAATCGCAGGCTCACGTTGTCTGGGGTACCACGGACTCAAGCAATCCCCAGCCTCAGCTTCCCAGGTAGCTTGGATTACAGGCGTGCACCACACACCCATCTATTTTTGGGGGACTAGGTCTCGCTATGTGCCCCCAGCGGGACCCGAACCGCCATCCCCACTTCCGGCCGTGGCTTCCTAGACTGCCGAAGTTAGTGGTCTTCATTCCAAAACTTAAATGAACTTGCAGTTTCTTGAGGTCACTATTGTCTGTTTGCCTCCCTTCTATAAATCACACCTTTTCTTTCGTCCGGGAGGTATATGTTTCTTCTCATTCCCTTTATGGCCATCTGTTTCAGTCTCTTTTGTTAAGTCCTACTGCTATTCCAGAGAGCATTCCTTGACCTTGAAGTTTAGTTATACAAGTAATGGTAAATACTATTAAGCCTGCAGGAGGTAAATACTATTAATCCTGGAGGAGGCACTTTTTTAGACTGACGGAGAAATTGTTAAAGACTTTCAAGCGAATCAAAAAGATTAGTAGGCATATTCTATGGAACACTATACAGAGTGTAGAACATGCTCTCTGTCTGGTTCTGTGGAGTTTAGCGCTTTCATTGAGTTCTACTGCAACTTGTAGTGAGAATTTAACCAGCAGAAAACTGACAATAATGCAAATCACTCTTAATTTTAGACATGCAAAAAACTGTTGTCCAATTGACTTCTCTTCCCCCCTGTGAAAGCAGTCTTGCACATATTAAACAAATCAAACATATCTTATGGGCTTACATATTTGTCTGGTCTTTGAATTCTCCTTTGAACTGGATATAGCACCTTTTTCAGTTCCCTCATTAATTAACAAGTTAAATAAAATGTTTGAAAGGTGTTTGTTTTATGTTGTTTGAGGCTCATTTCACCTATTTTTTCTCTTTTTTAAAGTATCCTTAAATAATTGTGAAGAACTTTTGTTGAGATTATTTAAAGAAAAAATGCCTAGCAAAAACAAAGCTTCTCAGGAAAGAACTAAGATTTTTTTAAAGCTCTGGTATTTTTATATTTGCTTTTAATACTTATAGTCATTTTTGATTAAATGTATAATTAAACATTATTCCTCTCAGATACCTATTATAATACCTGATGATTAAATACCCTCTGAATTTTAACTTTTGTCTTCAGAATCAAATTTTAAATAAGGAAATGTTAGTGAGCAGAATGAGGGGTACCCCGGAACCCTAAAAACTGCATGTTCTAAATGTGTTTTGCCATCCACTACTTGAAGACAAAGTGTGTTTTCAGTATGTAAGACCTTTAATAGAAAAGAACATTAATAGAATTTGTGTGCAATAGAGAGAACAGAAGAAAGGATAATAATTTTCAATAAAACAAGTAACATTACCCATCCTCTCGTTAGTAAATGCCCTGCCAAACAGGGTTGACCCAAATTCTGGCAACTTAGGTCCAAAAGTTTGCCACATGTCTAAGGCATCTTCTGGTGGGGACCAATAGGAGAGGGACACAGGAGACCAGGGAAGTCTAAAATAAAAGGAGCAAAATCGAAGAAGAAAAACTTTTCAGAATATAGTCTTTTTATTTTGATATACCTAAAGCTATCTTTAAGATTTCCCAGAAGATCTCTGAAAAATTACAATTATTTGTTCTTATAAAATGATGATGGAGATAATTAGGTTTGCTTAATGAGCTATCAAATCAGAAGATGTGCTCAGATTTCCCTAGGTTATATTTGAATACATAAAATGTATTAATATAAATATTCCTAAAACTATATTTTTGTGGGAAATTCTTAGAGATTGGTCAATGACCAGAATTCTAGTAGTACTTTACTGATATTTGGCAACAATAATAGAATGTTACCAGTCAATCTCTGTTATCATTTACAAACCACTATCCCTCTGTCTCAGTTTTATAGAGACAGAATTGACAGATGACACTATATATTTCAGATTATATAATATGGTGATTTGATATACTATCAGAGGAACAGTGAGGAGAAAACTATGAGCCAGTAAATGATGTTTCTGAGTGGACTCCACCCTATCTCCCTACCCATGAGATCACAGGCACCGAAAACTACAACTCCCACTGTGATGTGAATCTGACTTTCTGAACAGAGGGTCACTGGAAACAAGGTGTGCAATTAAGTGGCCCTACTTAAATTAAAACTGAACAACATGCATGTTCTCACTTCTACTAGCAACAAAGTGTTGCTTCTAGGAAATACCACTAGATTAATCTCTCTCTCTCTTTCCCCTGCTTCCCTCACTCCTCTCACTCCCTGTGAACTAATTTTTAAAAAAATCTCTCTGCATGTCTGTTTTTGGTCTTATTCTGAGTCCTCAATTCTGTATGTTGAAGACTCACAACTTGAGTCACCCTGTTTCTCCAAAGGTTGCCCTTTAACATAAGGTTAGTTAGCATTTCCATCAACTAACATAACTACTCTCTTTTTTGAAGTGAGAACATTTATGATTTACTCTCTTAGCACCTTTCAAGTATAAATATGGTGTTGTTATCTTTAGTCATCATGCTGAATATTAGAATCCTGGAATATTTCATCTTTTAATTGGAAGCTTATGCCTTTTGGACCAACATTTTACCTAACATACAGGTCTGGGAAAACAACATTCTGCGTCTATGAGTTTGACATGTTTTAGAACTCCAAATCTGTGAGATCATCTGGTATTTCTTTTTTCTCTAACTTCATTTAATATAACACCTTCACGATCCAAGCATACTATCACAAAGTCAGTATTTCTTTTTTTCATAGGTGGATATTTTTTCACGATATCCATTCATCTGTCAATGCATACCTTGTTTTTATATCGTTGATACTGTGAACAATGCTACAATAAATGTGGGAGTATAAGTATCTCTTTGAGATAGTGATTTCATTTATTTTGTATATGTGCCTAGAAGTGCGGTTGCTGGATGGTATGATAGTTATATTTCAGCTTCTTAGAGGGACTCCCATACAGTTTTCCATGATGGCTGCATCAAATTACTTTCAAACCTACTCAACTGCTCTTGGGTTCCTTTTTCCCCCCCACATGTTTGCCAACAGTTTAACTCTTGTTTTTTTGATAATAAGCTTCTTTAACTTGAATCTATCATCTTTTTTGACAGTGATTCTAAGTAAGAGATGCACATTATCATTAACCATAGACTTTTGTAGAAAATACAGATGTCTAAGCCCCACTAGAGTCACTGTCTTTTTTCTTTTTCTTTTTGATATATGTATTTCAATATTACTGTACCTACATCAAAACATTTTCTATAAAATTAAATACATGTTTTTATGAATCAAATGGAATGTTTGATAATAGACTCAATCTTTACCCTTAGAGATTCTTGATCTGAAAAACTATTTTTGGAATGCTTTATCATCTATTTTTATGTGCCACAGAAATAACCACATTTCCTTATCAGTCACTTTCTCCTAAACTTTCATTAGATCTTCCACATATGAAAATTACCAGTAATAAACAATCACAACATTTTTCATCTGTATCTACAAATAGTTTTTGTTTTTCTAACTCTTACCTGAATGAACAGAGTTTGTATGAGTTTATATCATCAACAAACAAGAATTGTCTCAGTCCTTTGGTGTACTGAGTACTTCAAACTATTGACTCTTCTAAGAATAGATTCTTGAGTACAGATGGCAGTGTTTGTCAGAGGGCTAAGTCAAGATCTCCAAACTTTTTTGTCAAGAAGAAGACAGTGTTCTAAGTCTGCTAACTCATGATCTAGTAGAGTACAATTCAATTACATGGGGCTAAATGAACTGATTCAGGCAAATGATATCATGGATATTCAGTTGAAACATTATCTACGCTTTTTTATTGTTCTCTATTCTAGATGCATGAGCAATTTTTTTTCTAGTCTCTTTGTAACCAATAACATTTAGTAGTTTCTGCTATTATAAATAAAAATGCACCATTTTCATATAATACCTGATTCTCACTAACTCCTCCCTTCCCTATCA
Organism: Uropsilus gracilis; assembly: GCA_004024945.1. NCBI lineage: Eukaryota > Metazoa > Chordata > Mammalia > Eulipotyphla > Talpidae > Uropsilus > Uropsilus gracilis. Next base: position 1,730 of record PVHY01015616.1, on the reverse strand, counting down.
TGGCAAATCAGAAACTCCTATCAAATATCTTTACTGTTCATGACATTGTTTGTTTGTCTGGGTTCAACAGAAGTTTGCCGCCTTTGTTCCATGAGACAACTGGAAAATTTGGGGTGTAGTGAAAACCTTGCTAAAATATCTACATTAAGAATGGTTCTCATTTAATCAGGTGTGATAGTACATTTAAGTAAATAAAGTTGACTTATTTTATTTAGGATTTTCTTATCGGATCAGTGCTTGTAAAAGCCACTCCGGAAGATAGACTGGAAACTGTCTTAAAAGGTCCAACATTTCAGGTTGTGAGGAAAGTCACTTCTGAGAGAAGATGGACCTCAAGGAGAAAGGGATTCACCCACGTAGTTATGCAATGCAGATAATAAAATTTGGTGAAGAGAATTATTTGGGTTTGGTTTTCCAGCTTACGATAGCAAAGAGTATGAAGTTTTAAATGGCCAGTCTGAAATTCCTTATGAAAATTTCCCAGTTGACATTTAATTTTTGATTGTTCAATAATTTCCAATGAAAATTTTACAAACCTTCTTGCTACACCTTGAAAATGATGAGACCAAATTAAACAGACTGTCCTTATAAGGATGATTTTTCTTTGGGACTACCCTTGATCAAGGGGAGAAGATATTATCAAAAAAATCTTGAGAGACTTTTCAGTGGATCAAAAGATTGATAAATAACCCCAGACGAAAAATATATACTGTTTAGAGCATATCTTTCAGTTATCTGATATACGGAGTTTGTGCTTTGAGTTATTTCACAATGCTATAAAGATGACCAGATAGCAATGATAACACTATAGAAATTCAGCCTGTAAAACATGATATAATACAAATAATTCTTATCTATAGACATGCAAAATATTTTTGCGCCATATAAGTTCAATTTACTTTCCACTTCATTGTGGAAAAAATCCATTTTGCATTCTTTAGGTAAACTGGCTTCAATATCCGTGATGAATTTATATATTTGCCCAGACTTATTTTTGGATTCTCAGGACACTGATTATGTATGTATTTATTTATTGAAATAACATGGGTTTATTATATTATGTTAAGTTGTAGATTATAAAGGGACATCTGTAATAAGTATAGTGTACATAACTATAAGCTTATGTTCAGGAAGAGTTTGGTTTCTCTCCTTTTCCATACAATTGATCTCTTCAATCTGTTTCCTCACCATTTTTTCCTTCCCTTCTGATAACTACTATTTTGTTCTTGGGGGCTAAATTTTGTTTTGTTTTTTGTTATTATTATTCATTAGTTTTGTTTCTTTATTTTTCACATTAAATGAAAACATATATTTGTCTCTCTCCATCTGACTTCTCTCATCAAGCTTAATACTTTCTATGTTCATTTCTGTTATTATAAGTCTTATAATACTTATAGGACTTATAATAATATAAGTATTATATTATATATTATATATTTGCTTATAGCTGAATGGTATTCCATTCCCCAAGATATACATATATATATAATTTTTATTAAATACTTCATTTATATATATTTCACACCTTTGTATTCCTTGGGGTTCACGACCACCTCCCCTCCATGATCGCTCTCACCCATCCACACCCCCCACCCCAGATGTGTAGTTTGGTTGTTAGCTTACTTTGACTTTTCTTCCTGGCCTTTTGTTTGTTTTTTCCTTTATCCCATATATTAGTGAAACCATTTAGTTTCTGTATTTTTCTTTCTTTTTTTTTTTTTTTTTTTTTT
>PVHY01015615.1:0-35603 GCA_004024945.1 Uropsilus gracilis | reverse complement strand
AAAAAAAAAAAAAAAAAAAAAAAAAAAAATGGCATGTGTTCATTCAACCCTATTCTTTCTGAGTGGTAACTCCTACTCCCACTCTGTTATCTGGGATCCCAGAGTTGCCCTGTGAGAAGTGTCGCTTCCCTGCTTGAAGACCACATGGAAAGGTCACAAAAGGAAGAGAAACCCTGAGATTCTGAAAAAGGAAGACAAGGTCTACGGCCATACCACCCTGAACGCACCCGATCTCGTCTGAAAAAGGAAGACAGGCAGTCACTGTGCTATCCCAGATGAGCGTCCAGTCCCTATTGTCATCTGACTGCCAACTATGTAAGAAGCATTCAATAAGAGGATCAATTGGGTCAAGAGAGAATAAAATGTAATTTTCTTTATGCCACATGATGAGGGTAATTAAATACTCTAAGTCCCATCAGGAAGGTTCTCTCTCTTTCTCTGTCTCTCTGTCTCTCTCTGTCTCTCTCTGTCTCTCTCTCTCTCTCTCTCTCACACACACACACATACACACAGATATATAATTGATAAATCTATCATCAGCAGTCCCTCCTCTGTGGGGATCATGAGTTAAACTATATAGACCAAGAAATTTGGGGTGAGTTTTTTGGAGGAAACAATTACAATTGAAGAACAGAAAAGCCAGTGTGACAACATGGATTGGTCTTGCTTGCTTTCTCTGCCTAGTGTTGGCTCCTGATTTTTGCTTGCTTTCAAATATAACATCCCCCTTCAGGGTCATGAGAGAAGCCTTACAGATTTGAGAAGATTTACAGAGTCTTATGCCCTTGAACTGGACAGTTTCTTCATGCTTGCACCTATCTCATATCTCACACACAGAGGTGATGCTAAGGAAGTGTTCACTGTATTGAACTATGCAAATATTATAAACTCAATTTTCTTTTTCTTATGATATAGTCTATAGTTCACTAATTTCAATATTTCACTAGTTTTAATTCATGGTATATAATGAGAAAAATTACAAGAGGTCTTTCTGAGAAAAAAATGAACTTTGGAGAGATGAAGGTTGTAATTTTTACTGCTCAGAAGCAAGAAAAACTAAATTTGACCACTAGAACAGATTTACTTCAAGCTCACTGACCATAAAAATATTCTCCATACTACTTGGCATATGAATAGAAATAAAGCACAATAGGGAACCCAGGCATCAAAGTGGCACAGCTTGAGAGTCTGGGGTATTCAGGGAAAGTCCCACTTAATATTTTGAAACTGAAAAAAAAAAGAAACTTTGTTTCAAATCCAATGTGGAGGCCAGGAAGAGGCACTCATATGCTCTACCATTCAGCTAGAGGTCCCAGCAAGAAAAGATGTCAGTCATTGTCCTTCACAGGAAATCCACACTAAAAATCCACAAAAAATCCACACTAAAGGGGTAATATCTCTTATTTACCAGCAACTCATCTAATAAGACCATAACCATCCTGAACTCTTGTTTTCCACCAATGACTGATTCAAAACAATGCCTTGCAACTTCCTTTATTCCTAAATTAACCAATATCCCTTTCCTGTTGAATAATACCCCTCTTGCTTATCTTTGGGTTTTGCTATAACTTGCTGATTTTGAGCAATAATTCCCTTGTTGTTCTGAAATAAACCCACATTTCTATAAAAATACTAGTTATTTTATATTTCAGGTCAATAATGTCAAATAGATTATGTGTATCAGTTGGTGATACAACAGTCAGATAGTAGGAATTGGCTCGGAGGTCAGCTGAGATTTATTGATGGAACAACTGCTCAGCAAAATTCTTGGTTAAATGTTATCATTCTTACTGGATTTAATTAACAATTATTCCATTGGTACTCTTAGAAAAGGCAGATGATGAATACTTACAGCATCCTCTACTGATCCACACAGCTTGTTTAAAGCACAAGTCTCATTAAAGGAGTAGTGATGGCACATCATTCTTAAGAGGGTCTCCCAGACATTGGAATTTTTAGGATTTAGGAAAGCTTCACTTTCAGATCTGCTTCCATTCAGACATATAGCCATAGCATTCTTGATCAGCAGCTAAAAAGATTAATGAGAGTTGGAAGGGATGACACTTACAGAGGGTTAGATACACTCTCCAAAAAATCAAAGAACTACAAATAGGAATAAGTGACAATCAAAAATTTTAAATGAAACATAAGTTCCTTGAAAACTTGTCTTTTGTTTCTTTATTGTATTAGCACACTTCACAACAGAATCAAAATTGAATATTAAAAAACCTGAAGAATATTGTAAAAGATTCTAGGATGTCTTATTAAATGGCTTACTTACAATCCTTTGCCATGCTTTACCTGCTTTAACACCCAAAAGAACACATCTTTTTTCAGTTTGAAATGATCAGGTCCATGCAGCTTAGAGTCGTTTGCTGATATCTCCAGGTGAAAAAGAACTTCTGTAAGATTGAAAAATTGATTTATTATTCACCTTAAGCAGGCTGCTCAAAACTTGAATTCTATCAATCAATAAACTGAATTCCCAAAACATGTATTTCGCAAACTAAACCCGTTATAAGATATTTGATTGTCTTCCTGAGAGAGGAAACCTGAGAAAAGCCATGGCAAAACTGTTTTATCCTTTCTGAAGCATCATTAGAGTGGAACTATGGCACAGGTGGGGTGGTGAGAGCAGGGCAGCAGTTGGGAATGGGGATTGGTTCTTTAAGAGATTTGCCCTTCTTATTTCTTCTCTCTAGACCATGAAAACGTGAAAAGTTCCTAGCATCACTGGAATAAACTTGCTATAGCCAAGGAGGGCAGGGAAGTGAAAATGCTGTCAGTAGCAGGTTTGAAATAGAGCATTTTTCCAACAGGAGACATTTGCTCTCACTCCCTCATGCTGAAGATGCCGGGGAGGAACAGAACAAGATGACACTGAATGATGTCCTCTGTCCATTGCCAGCCTGAGCACCGCAGATGCTTCTGTGAATGTAAAAGTCAGACTCTGGTGCAGAGAAATTGCCTGTCACTAGCCCCTCTGAAGATTGGCAGTGAACAGAACGATGCACCATTCACTGTGGCAGCACTATTTATTCAGTTTTGATGAGCTGTGCTTGCAATACTCTAGAGTCCTCACAGAAAAGCATAAATATGTATGCACATCGACATGACTTATCTCCACACTTGACAAAGACATGAGGCGGTTTTCAAGTCCACTTTCCAGTAAGTTTCATGTTTACTGTTAGTGAGTTGGTAACAAGTAGCCCCAGGGTGATTTTACCTTGGAAAAAATGTAAATTCTGTGTTATCACATTCCTGAGAGCTTCATCAAACTGAAGCAATCTCTTCAGAGGTTTCCATTGGGGCAGATTTCGGAGAATGTCCCGTAATTTCTGTAGATGCAGAAATCTGAAGAAGAAAATATGAATAAATGAAATAATACAGGAAACAGCATAATGTGCTACTGGGAAAATGAAAATTCCCCTTACAGGACATAATTCCTCAAAGTTAGGCAGTGTCTGCAAACACCAAAAGTCCCAACAAACAATTATAACCAGTCTCTGGATAGACTGAAAAGCTTAATTGAGAGGTTTTTTGGTACTTAAAGTTGAGTTAACATTCTCCTTTATCCCAAAACAAGAAGTAGATAAATAAATAAATAAATAAATCCGAAATCCAAATAAATAAATAAAATCAAAAGCAAGTGAGGATTGTGATAAAATTCTATGTGATGTTTATGAATATTTTCCATCAAATCTTCAATTACAAAATGCATAAAAATATTTTCAGGCTGTCAACAGGACTGTAATTGAGTACATGTCAGGTCCCCCTGGGTGGTTTTTAAAGAGCATCAGCTATAAAATTCTCCAATGGAGGAGCACAGTAAGGTAGCCTGAAACATGCAGACCCTGAAGATAAGGCAAAACAGGGTCTATATCTCTGGCAGACACAGGAGTTTCTGTGAGTGCAAAGGCAGCAAAATATTCCATGTTCCCCTCAAAATCAAGCTGGTAAGTCACTGGAAAACTTTCTCCAGCACTAACCTACAGGGTCTGACTCCATTTTCCTACCTGTTTTGTTTCTATATGAGAAGACAGAAATTGATGATCCCCTTGTGGTTTCGTGGTCAAAACTTGTTGGCATAAACTATATTATTTCTACTAAGGGGATGTGCAAATCTTTCAAAGATCTGAAGAGGGTTGAAAGTCAGTGGCTCCAATTTAATGAGCTATATGGTATAGCAAGACAAACATGGCAAATATTAAAAGAAGGTAGGACATGCCTGGTGATGCTGAGAAAGGGGGATTTGAATGTTCAGTGGATATGCATGGGGCAGAGGCAGCCATCATAATCCTAACCACACCACAGCCACTCAACCAAATCATACTTGCTGACGGTCACTCATAACTCCATGTGGAAGCAAAAGAAACTTACTGTGAAACTAGCAAAATTAAGAAGACAAAATCTTGGAGATATAAAGGGATATGATAAAAGAAAGTCAATGCATCTGTAAAAATAAGAATGGAAGGTTGAAGGAGAGATAAAGGAGAGATAAAGGAGACATTGTTGAATACGAAGGAGAGATAAAGGAGACATTGTTGAATAACAAGAGGAAGGAGCTATTGCCTGTTAGCATTCCAGAAGCATGGACATTCTCAACATGAGGTCTTTCTATTAGTCTCAAGAACAGCCTCACAAAGTAGCTGGAGATATTTCCTTAGAGACAGAGACACAGAACCACTGAGAAGTATTGTATTAAGCTTCCAGCAGACAAGGGGTTTGATATTCATAAAAGATATTAGAGACCCCTGGAAATGACACCAAATGGGCAGGCCCAGGAAAGGTGACCCAGGAGCTGAGCTGTAGAGGTCAGGGAATTGCTTGAGACTATTACCTGCAACAAAGTGTGTACAAATAAATAAAAACTCACAGGGTCAATTGCTTCCCAATGCTCACAGTTGGTAGTGGAACCCTTCTAACAGAGTGTGTGTAGAAATTACATGTGGAGCAGGGAAAGGTAGAGCTATCCTCTCATGGTACTTAGAGCATACTGAATGAGCTGTGAGTCAGAAATGGTTTTCAGGGGATCTCAGGAGAAAAAAAGTTGCTGGGAGAAAGTACCAGATGAATTGAGCTTGGGGACTTGTTAAGGTGACCTAAGGAATATCTCCATTAGCATTCTTCAAATAACAGAGGAGATGTTTTAAAATATTTAAGACAGATAATCCAGGGAGATGAACAGGTAAGCTTTTAATACTCTCAAGGCAATGTTGTGCATTTGAAGTTCATGTAGCTAAATATTTTTTCTCCTTCCCTTTGTCTAGTTAATTGTTGCAAGATACCTGCTTCAAAATCCTTCAATCTTCTTTCACTTCTTGAGCCTGTGGAGGGAATACATCCTTTTCCCCATGCCTAGAACCCTGGACAATCTTTAAACTAAGAATTAGGAAACTAAATCTTCAAAAGTGAGGTGCAGATTTCGAGTATGCTTCTAGAGGAAAAAAAATAAGATGTTGGAATTGTTAATTTGTTATATGAAACAATAGGGTTTCATACAATTCTGACATCTCCAAGATATCTTCAATCTCAGAAATACAATAAGATTCATCAAGCCATGAGATATTGTCACACCTATTACAGAGAAAAATTTAGTACAGCATACTTCAAAGATACTATGGATTGAATTCTAGGCCACTTCATAAAGTGAATATCACAATAAAGCAAGTCACAATTTTTTTGCTCCCATTGCATATAAAGCTTATGCTTATATTTTGCAAAATCTTATTAATTATGCAATAATATTGTGTCTGAAAATGTATGGATTAAATTCCTTTGGCCACAATTACTGATTATTCCATTAACAAAACATTTCTCTATAACAGATATCATTTGATGGCACTCCACTCACAGCAGACTTTTCAAAACTGTCCAAAACTGCCTTTATTTTATCAACTAAATTTATGTAATATTCTAAATCTTTACGGCTATTTCAATGATGATCATGGTATCTTCGTAAGAAGCAGATCCCATCTGAAGAAACTGCTTTCTTTGCTCAATCATGAGAAACAACTTCTCATTCATTGCAGTGCTATAATAGGATTACAACAATTCAACACCATCTCTAGGTACCAATTTTAATTCTAATTCTTTTTCTATTTCTACCACTTCTGCAGTTATTTTCTTTACTGAAGTTCTCAGTTCCTCAAAGTCACCTTGAAGGAATGAAATCAACATCTTCCAATTTTCTATTGATGTTGATACTTTAACCTCATCTCATGAATCATGAATATTCTTTGCTGCATCTAGGATAATAATCCTTTCCAGAAGTTTTTCAATTTAGTTCACCCAGATCCATTAAGGAATCACTCTCTATGGCAGCATAATCTTGTGAAGTCAAATTACAACTTGATCTATGTCTATGAATGGATATTATGTTAGCAGAAATGAAAAAAAATTCATCTTCTTGTATATACCTACCAGAGCCCTTGGGTGACCAGGTGCATTGTTAATGAGCAATAATATTTTGAGATAACTCTTTATTTCTCAACACATGAAAAACTTGCCTATATTATGCTAAAAAGTTCTGTATAGTAAAAGAAACCAAGAAATAAAGCAAATTGACACCTAGTCAATGGGAGAAAATATTCACACACCATATATCTGACAAAAGGCTGGTACACAAATATTATAGAGAACTCATACAACTCAACAACAAGAAAACAATAATCCAATCAAAACATAGGCAGAAGACCTAAATAGTCACTTCTCTGAAGGAAACATAGGGATAGCAAAAAGGCACATGAAAAAGTGTTCATCACTTTTCATTAAGGAAATTCAAAATGAAGATCATAATGAGATACCACTTCATACTGGTGAGAATGGTCCAAATAAAAGAGACCCAAAACAACACATGCTTTAAAGGATATGGAGAAAAGGGGACTCTCTACACCACTGGTGGGGATATAAACTAGTTCAGTGTCAGAAAGAAGTATGGATGTTTCTCAAAATAATACAAACATATCTGCCATACTTCCTAGTAATCCCACTTTTAGGTGTCTACCCCAAAAATTCAAAAATATTAATTTAAATGATTAATGTTTATTGCACCACTATTTACAATAAGAAAACTATAGAAACAACCTAAATGTACCCCCAAGATGATGTGGTATGTATGCATAATAGAATATTACTCAATAATCAAAAAAGATAAACTCATACCATTTGCAGGAACATGGATAAGCTGAAAGGGATTATGCTAAGTGAAATAGGTGAGAAAGACAAAGACAAATAATGAGTGGTGTCACTAATATATGGAATATATCAAAACCAGACTACAGATAAGTTTTTTTTTTGTTGTTTTTTTTTTTGAGACTAGGTCTTGCTATTTTTGCCCGTGGAACCACAGGCTCTTGTTGCTTGGGGTACCACAGACTCAAGCAATCCCCAGCCTCAGCTTCCCAGGTAGCTGGGATGACAGGCGCGCGCCACCACACCCAGCTATTTTTTTTTTTTTTTTTTGGAACTAGGTCTCACTATGTGCCCTAGGCGGGACTCGAACCGCGATTCCTAAGCCCCAGCCGCTTCATAGGCTGAAGCTTACAAGCACGAGCCACCGTGCCCGGCAAGTTTTAAAAGAATACTTGAAAAATAAGTATACAGCTGAATGATCGAGAAGGATTAGGGACTGGGGGAGGAGTGAGAGTAACAAGAAGGGAGTATAATGAACTGTGGTGGTAGATAATGAGTAACTTGCTGGCAGATTCACTATGCTGGCTATACTTGTGGCAATGTGTGGAGGGGTATCCTATACTTCCAAAACAATATAGGACAATATTGCCTCAATAATAATAATAATAAAATTAATAAAAATGTAAACAGACATACCATCAACAATACCTTATTATTCTACTGATAGCGCATAAGCACAGTAGTAGTCACATGATTCATTTTTTTATTTGAAAAATTCATTTTATTGATTTGTCACATTTGTGCATTAATTGATTCTTATTCCCCTCTCCATCTCTGTATCCCCCCTCCAGTCACTCCATCTCTCCCTTTTCTGCGATTTGTTGGTTGGTTAAGTTGATGTTCAGTTTTTCATTGTTTGGCCTGTTGCTCTCTTCCGGTATCTGGTAAATGTTTTTGGGTTTTTTTGCATATATTTATATTTATATTACATTAGTCCATTATTGTGTACCCTGGGGCTTTCCCACTTCACTAACATTTGTTAACCATCCTGATCTTTTATGCTCTTCACCTCCCCCACCATCTTCCCCCTCCCTCCTCTCTTGCTCCATGGTTCAGGCCCATTGGTTGTTTTCATTCTTTCTTATTTGTTTGTTTGTTTTTCCCTATATCCATCATATAAGTGAGACCATCTAGTCACATGATTCTTAAGGACACAAGGGTTTTTGGAAAGATAAAGAAGCAATGGCTTCAATTCCAAGTCAGCAAATTGTATAAAAGTATATTAATCCCTAACAAAAGTCAGTCTCTATTTTGAGCTTTTGAAGATAAGTGTGAGTTCTATCAAACAGTATACTAGAAGGCATCTTCTTCCAATATAAATCTATTTTCCCTACATTGAAAATGTGCTTTTCCATTTAATCACCATCAGTTTATCTTACCTAAATTTTAGCATATCTTCTGGATAACTTACTTCAGCTTCTCCATTAGCACTTACTGCTTCAAAATGCACTTTATATTCAGGAGACCGTTTCTTTCCTTAAAACTCAAGCCTTAAGCCAATCTATGCTATCTTCAAACTTTGCTTCTACAGCTTCCTTAGCTGTCTTAGCCTTCAGAGAATTGAAAAGAGTTAGGGACATGCTTTAGCTTATGCTTTGTCTTAAGAGTATGTTGTAGTTAGCACAATCTTCTGTTCGGGCCACCAAAACTTCAACAAATGATCTATTTTGCTTTCTAATCATTTATTTGTTCATAAAAGTAACACTTTAAAAATTATATATTCTCAATTTGATTAATTGTTTAGTACAGGAGGTCTAACTTTCACCCTATCTTGATTTTTGATATGCCTTCCTCACTAAACACTAACTTTTGGTTTAAAGTTAGGCCAGGCACAGTGGCTCGTGTCTGTAAGCTTCAGCCTATGAAGCAGCCGGGGCCATGGTTCGAGTCCCGCCTGGGGCCAGTAGTGAGACCTAGTTTCAAAAATACAGCTGGGCGTGGTGGTGCACGCCTGTAATCCCAGCTACCTGGGAAGCTGAGGCTGAGTATTGCTTGAGTCTGTGGCACCCCAGGCAACAAGAGCCTGCAGTTCCAGAGGCAAAAGTAGCAAGACCTAGTCTCAAAAATAAATAAATAAATAAATAAATAAATAAATAAATAAATAAATAAATAAATAAATAAATAAATAAAGTTCTTCGTTACTCTTGTATCATGAGAAGCCATTGCAGGTTATAAACTAACTTGTTCAATACTTTTGCATTTCAGTGAATGTCACAATGTTACAATTGTAACATCAAAGAATACTAATAATCCATCACGATGAAGATAAAATAAAAACTAAAAAAGGAATATTGAAAAAATTAGCAAATTGTGGCAGAAACACAAATTGAGCATGTGATTTTGGGGAAAATGATGCTGAAAGATTTTCTGGATGCAGGATTGCCACTAACCTTCAATTTGTGGGGGAGGAAATGCAATACCTTTAATGTGCAATAGAGTAAGTTGTAATAAAATTAATTACAAAATTAATTTTGTAATTGAATCCACCATGTTATTAATCAATTTTGCTCATTATCTGAAGGATGAAAAAACATAGTTCCTTATCCCACTTCTGAAATAATTTGAGGCCTTATGTAAACATTTCACCTGAACATTTTAAACAAATATTAAAATGGTAACTCCTTATATAAATGTACCTCTAAAAGGCTTTGGTTTGTTATTAAATAAATACAAAAGACCTGAAATCCATAAACTGATATCTCTTCAAATATAATCCCATCATCAAATTGCTTTCAACATGTGAACACACTGCAAATAATTCTGGGATGTTTCACAATAGAAGTCTTATTTTTTTCCAGTTGCTAACCAGAAATTCTCTGTCTAATCACAGTTTTACCAAAAAAAATTCTAGCTGTCCCAACATGCATTCTTTAGAATTTAGTGTTGAGAAGAAAAAAGGAGGGAAAATGACAGTAGAGTGAAGAAGCTGAGTCCACCTATACAAAAAAGTTCATTGCATCAGAACAAAGTCAATGCTTGTGAAGGAAAAACAGAAAATTGCAATATACACCAGAAGCAATGTCTAGAGAAGTAGTGCACAGTGAGCAGTAAACTAGATCAAGTAGGTAGACTGAGTGGTCAAGGTTAGTCTAAGCAGCTCAGTGGATCCCATAGACATCGGAAGAGAACTGGCAAGTGGTCCCAATACAGTAAACCCCTATTGGCCCCAGCAAGTACCAGGACAGGGCTTGGACATAGTCCTGCTTTAGTAGACCCAAACAGGCTCCAGAAAGACGTGGAGCAGGTCCTTGGGAGAAACTCTACCACGGGAGGCCCCAGTGAGTCCTGGGATGGGAGTAGAAGCAATACAGACCAAGTAAGTCTTGGTAAACAAAACCTGGAGCAAACCCTGTTAAGAAACACAGATACCATTATGTTCAGATAGAGCATAGCAGGCAGAGAAAATGTCAAGGTCTGATTTCTATTCGATTTTGCTCTTGGAGCACCAATCCAGAGGAAGATTGCTTAGAGAGAGAGTTCTATGGATAAGAGTGGGATAGATGTCCTTTGACAGGAGAGACCACTTCCAGTTTCAAAAGTGTTGATTGCAAATGAGAATCGCGATAGAGAGAGAGAGAGAGAGAGAGAGAGAGAGATAGGTAGATAGATAGATGATAGATAGATAGATAGATAGATAGATAGATAGATAGATAGATAGATAGATAGATAGATAGATAGATAGATAGATAGATAGATATAGCTATATAGAAAACTATATATCTATATCTATAGATATATAGAAAACAAGTTTTGGGTGAACAGAGGAACTTGGAGATTGTAGCCTGAAGTAGGGGATACTGGTGGCAGGACTATCACTCATCCAAAGGGCCTAGGAAGTGGGAAAGCAGAAGAAACATGGAGATATACTTCCTTCAAAGAAGGAGAAACCTTGTAGAGAATCTAGAGTACTCTACATGGGATATGTCCTCAAGAAGTTAACAGCAGACCCCACAGCTATCTGCACACCCAAGTCTCTAGCCATTGGGGGCTGCCTTACCAGCGGGCAGCAAAGGAGATCAAGGTTCCTGGGTAAGCCTCTTAAGCCAAGTGAGCCCCAGAAGGGGCATGGGGTAAGGTTGTGGCCCCACCCACCCGTGGGAGGCTGCTTCACTGGGCAGTCATCTGCAGCTCGGATAGGCTGAGCCATGTTGCCCTCTGCTCCTAGCCCAAGAGGGGCATGGGAGGGCGCAGGCTCAGCCATTCAGGCCTGCCCCGGCACAGGGAGGTACCAGAGGCAAGCAGGGGGCGGGGGGGATAGCCCCTTCCATTTCGCTCTTACTCCAGCTAAACTTCAGAGGATCAAGAACACGCACAACACAAACCCCAACATAGAATGGGCGAGGGACCATGCAAAAATCCAGCCCACAAGCCTGAGATGGACACAGAAGATGGACAACCAAGAGAACCAGTGCATATGAGACAAGAGAAACAACTATAGAGACACGATGTCACCATGCGCTCACCGGGCCAAGAAGACCCGGGACTTCATTTTGGAGATGCCTTCAAGGAGAGCAACACACCCTCCCCACACTGCAGGAGAGGAGAGGATGACCAAAGATGGGGTAATCAGCCCCACATCAAAACTACAAACTGAGGCAGAGGAGATGATCTTCAAAGGCCATTCACAGATGCCTGTATTCACAGAGAAACTTCTTGACCAACACTAGCTGAGGGCGAGACTCCCTAAATCCATACGGAAAAGCAGCAAAGCAATGGAGATGGGATTGGAGAAAATGGCCTGCAGCAAGAAAACATGAACAGATCACAAATGAATATAGACTGGCCACCCAAGGCAAAATTTAAACTGAAAACTTACCAGCAAGGCTCACTTGGTTCCAATAACACAGTCCCTCACCCTGTGAAAGGACACTGCCACAGGAAAGAGACTAATGGACTTAGTTAGCACAGCTAGTAAATAACAACGAGTAGGGTTTGAGAGAATGGAAGGGGCACCAGAGGGAGGAGAGAGGGGGAGGTATCCAAAGAAAAAACACAGAGGTTCTAATCTAAAGAACAAAATTAATTAATTAATTTTAAAAAAAGAAGTTGCTAGCAGAGCAGATATTATGATTTCGACATCCTCCTCTATCCCATGTGATTGCTGCTTACATTGTGAGGCATATTGATAACAAAGGAATTGCTCAGTATTTCATTACAAACCCGAGAGAAGAGGTATCTCAGGGGTGCCAGAAACACGTAAGGCAGACCCAGTCCTGCTTATCACACCAAAATTAGATTCCTTCAAACCCCCTCCTCTACCCTGCTAACCCAGTACATACAGAAGTCAACAGTAAAAAAATTACGAATTAATTATTAATTGCAAAACAAAACCACAGCGCCACCTATGGAGAATGTAAAATAGTTTAACCCCTTATATTACTGTCAAGCATATTTCTAAAAATATTAGTAATAAAAAGGGAAAAATAGTAAAATAAAGAAAAATAAAATATGGGGGCGGGGAGGAAAGATGCTACCTTAATTAACTAAGTGGTCAGACAGAAATATAACAGGAAAACAGGAGTTAAGAGAATATGACAACACAAGGTGAGAAAAGCTCTCCATAATCCAAAGACAAAAAGATGAAAAATTATAATATTTTAAGTAGTCTAGCCACTATGGAAAGCTATGTGGAGCTTTCTCAGAACATTAAAAAAATGGGCCTACCATACAATCCAGAAATTTCATCCCTAGGAATCTACCTACCTGCACTCCTATATTTATTGAAGCACTGTTCACAACAGTCAAGATATGAAAACAATCCAAATGTCCCAAAACAGATACATGGATCAAAAAGTTGTGGTATATTTACCACAAGCTCAGGCCAATTGCAACAATATGTATAAAGCTAGAAGGGATTACGCTAGCCAAAAAATTAGTTAGAAAAAATATATAAATACCGGATGATTTCACTTATATGTGGTAAATAGGTAAACCAAACAAAAGGACAGGAGAATATCAAAACTAATAAGCTGACCATATGGCAAATTAAGAAGGAAGAGGGGAGGCAAGGCAGGTAAGGGATGAACAGAAGGGAAATTGATGACTATTTACAAATAATATGGAGACTACAATGTATAAGAAAAATTAAATACATAAAATAGAAATACAGTAACAAAAAAAGAGAGAACACAAAAAGGCAAATCAAAGAATCAAAAAAACATACCAGAGAATCAAAAAAACAATAATATGCAAAACTCAGATAGACAAATTTAATGAACTTAAAGTCAATAAAAAGAAGACAGAAATTAGAACTCCAAAAAATGAAAACAACATAAATTCAGGAGATTAACAGCTGTGAATGAGATCATGAACTTTAGAGGAAGTTATGGGTGGAGAATAAAGGATTAAATGGAGGCTCAAATCAGTGACCTTAAAGATCGTAATACACTAAAAGGCGGTACAAAAGAGAGAAATAAGATTTAAAAAACAACAACAAAAAAAAGCAATTTGAGAACTATCTGACACCATTAAGAAAAGTCAATTAGAGAATTAGAGTCTCCAAAAAAGGGGAATAGAGAGAATGGAGAACAGAATTTATTCAACGAAATAATAGTGGAAAATGTTTTACATGGAGAAGTAATTCCTATAGCAGTTTCATGAAACTAAAAGAATACCTGGTTGATTATATGCAATGTGGCCTACAAAAATTGCATAGCAATAGAACTATAAAATCCGAAAATCTCTTTTTTATTTATCAGTGAATAAATTGTACCTTTCTGTAACAATATTAAAAAATTAAATTAAAAAATTAAAAAATTTTTATTAATTTAAATTAAACAAAATTAAAAAATTAAATCTGAAAATCAATCAACTCAATTTACAATATCAGAAAAAGGAAGATAAAAATCAGTTGATGCCAAGAAAACATTTTGTAAGACTCAACATCCATTCATTATAAAAACTTAAAAATCTGGGAATGAATAGAACACATTTTAACATAATAAACTTGACATATGACAAACTCGCATTTAGCATCATTCTCAATGGTGAAAAACAAAGTTTTTCCACTACAATACTTTTAAAGAAGGAAGTCCATTTGCACCACTGCAACTCAACATAATGTTTAAAGATCTAGTTATAGCAATAAACAAGAGAAAGCTATAAAAGACATCCAAACTGAGAAAGAAGTAGTTATCACTATTTGTAAATAAAATGATGATATACAAAGAGAACCCTTAAGTGCTGAAAAACTAATTGAGACAACAAAACTGTTCAGCAAAGTTTCAGCATATAAAAGCAATACATTAAATAAATTGCTTCCCTATATTCAATCATTGAGCTAGAAAAGGAAGATATCAATAAAGCGCATTCATAAAAATTTGTGAAAATTAAAAAAAATTAAGTACCTAAGAGGAAACCTAACAAAGGAGGTAAAGGGCCTATACAAAGAAAACTGTATGATTTTTTTAAAGAAGTAGAAGACGCAAAGAAATCAAAAGATAGTCCCTGGTAACAGACTGGAAAAATCAACTTGTCAAACTGGTCATCCTACCGAAAACCATATACAAATTTGATGAAATCCCAATAAAAAATGTCAATGGCATTTTTAAAGACATGGAATAAACAATGCTGAAATTCTCATGGAACCAAATTAAAAAAAAAATACAAAGACAATGCAATTCGGACAAAAAAATAGTAACAGCATACTTCAGACTTCAAACTATACTAAGCATACATATAATTATAATACATAATAATTATAACAACATGGCACTGTAACAAAAACAGCCACAACAACCAGTGGAATAGAAATCAGAGCACATGCCATTATTGATAGCTAATCTCTGACTAAGGAGTCAAGAGAATACTATGGAGAAAGGAAAGTCTCTTCAACAATCATACTGGGAAAACTGGACAATCTCATGCAGAAAAGTGAAACAAGACCACTGCCTTACACCACACACACACACACACAAAAATAATAATTCAAAAATAGATTAAAGACCTAGATACAAGACATGAAACTATAAGACACTTAAAAGAAAATATAGGCAAAACACTCCACAGCATTGCTTTGGTGATATCTTGAAGATTCAACTCCAAAGGCAAAGAGAACAAAAGAAAAAACAAATAGAACTACATCAACTAAATAGCTTCTGGAGGGTTGGGAGGAGCGAAATTGTCATTAGAACAAACATACAGCCTACTATATGGGAGAAAACATTTTTATATCATATATTTGATATTTAACATCTAGAAAGAATTTATATAACTCAAAAATTTTAAAAATCCAATAAAAAAAAAAAACAGTGGGCAAGAGAGTTTGACACTTCTAAGACACAGACATGGTCAACAGACACATAAATATTTGTAGAGGAACATTAAAAAGTGTTCAATATACTTATCATCAGGAAAATGTAAATAAAAGCAACAATGAGATACCACTTCACTACCATAAAAATGGTCCATACGAAAAAACAGAAAAAAAAACAAATACTGGCCAAAGAGTGGAGAAAAAGGAATCCTCTGTTGGTAGGAATGTAGTCTTGCTCTATAGAAAAAAAAAACATAGAGCTCCATCAAAATATTAAAATTAGATCTATTTATGACCAAGAAATTTCTTCCCTATCTATCTACAGAGTGAAAAAACAAAAACAAAAAACAAACCCTAACTCAAAAGGATATATGCGTGCTCATATTTATTCAACTAATGGAAACAATCTAAGTGCCCAATGACAAAAGTGATACATAAACACAATAGAATACTATCCATTTTTTTTTAATAAAGAAGGGGGAAAGATGCTGCTATTTACAACATAGATGGAGCTGGAGGGGCTTATGCAAAGCGAAATAGGTGAATAGAAAGACAAATACAAACTGATTTCACTTACATGTAGAATTTAAAGAGACAAATAAAAGGAACTGATGAAACCAAATCAGAACACAAATGAGAAATATGACAGCAGAATTGAAGTCATAAAGGGAAGGGAGGGTGGAGGGAGAACAGGGAGATGACAGTAGTGTATGACGAAGGTTTTCGGTGGAGGCTGTGTTGTGGTGACATTCTTCATGGATGTATAAACCTACCTCCCAAATCATATATAATGCTGCAAATCAATGTTATCACAATAAATTTATTTAAAACATTAAAAATACTTCAATATTTTCTACCCTAACTGATTACAAAACATGAAAATATACATACATCTGTGGAGATGTATGGATGTCTTTCAGGTCATCTGGAAGGAGAAGGAGAAGGCCAATATTCAAAGCTTCTACCACCTTCCATGACAGACTCTCCTCCTCAAACTGACTGCTGAGAGCCTCCAGACCATGGCCAATTCCTGCAAACACCAACTTTTGCCACCGATGAGACACCTACACATTTAGAAATAAAACCATTAATATTAACAATAATAAGTAAGAACAGTAGTATTCGGTTGAGAAACAATTGACAGGTTGTTTAGACCACAGATAGTCCATTTTTTATTGCTGGAAGATTGATAAAGTAAAAGGTAAATTAATAAAAATAAGTTAAACAGAAGAGTGAAAGATGAGAAGAAAAACTGTTGGACATATTTAATCTGCATGTGCCAAGGCAGAGGTGTTTGTATGTGGGACAGCACCTGTTTGTAAATTCGCTGCCAGCTGACAGCATGGATCAGGTAGTTTTTGATTTCTGACCACTTTGGGTCACAGTCTCCAGGGCAACACTCTCTGTCCATTTCACCCTCAAATATATGGGACAATGCTGAACACACCATCTTTTCCAATGAACTCTCTGTGGGAATCTGAAAATAAGAAAAACATTTACAAATCAAACTTTTTTTTTTGCTTTATTTCCCCTTCTCTCTGAAGAATAGCTCCCAGATCTTGCCAAATTTAAAAGTCTGACATTTGCTTGACTGAAAGAGTAATAGGTTGATAAAATATCACTTGTAATGTTGTTGTGAATATGCCTTAAGCAGAGGTTTTGATGTCAAGCAAAGCACTTTATTTTTCAAGATAATCCACAAGTGGTGGAGATTGCTATTTCTTCAGGTTGATGATGCAGGGATGATGTTAGATACTATTCATCTTCATTCTCCAGGCAAAAACAAGCATGAGAAGTCCTGTTTAATTGACATTATCAACTAACAAATTTGCTTTGTCAGAATTATTTTCTTTTCTAATTATCAAAGATGGATGTAGTTGGATGGATTCAAAGTGGAGTACTGGGTCAGAAATTAATATTTGGAAGAAAAATTTGTGAATTAAATGAACCACCAAGCTCAGTATCTCTTTAAAAGTGCTATATAAAAATATTTGTGTTTATGTTATAAAGAGGTTTGTTCCCCTTTTACATGATTACATGATGTTCCCCTTTTACATAATTACGATGTAAATTCAGTGATCAAAAAGTATTACATTCATTAGTAACTATCAAGTCACAATGTCACAAGATCCCTCATGTTTTCTGTTCTGTTTTTTACTAAGAAAAAGAAAAAGTCAGCAAGTGCTATGTATCTATTAGAGGAATGGGAGCCCAGCAGTCCCTGCCTTTAGGATGCACATAGGCTACTAGAGATGCACATATAGTGACCAAGTCTCCTGAGATCTGCCCATCACAGAAGATGGAGGTCAGGGTACAGAGTTGTGAGTTCACAGTATTCCACAGGGTGTGAGATGGGACACATTTGCTTCCTTTGTGGGAAGTGGAGGATGTAGGAGAGAAAGATTACTCTCTTACAGGATAGCACATGCAAAGTCTCAGGCAGGCAGAAGAGCGGAGGGACAGCAGTCACTCAGGACTTGGCAGGTCTTGGGAACCCATGCTGATATCAACCAGTAAATACTTTTTCTTGGTATTAAAACACAGAATAATGCTCCCCCACCAATGATGCTCACAGCTTATTCTCTTAACTCTATGACTGTGACATATTGTGTGACAGGAGCAAAGTGAGTTTGCAGATGGAATTAAGGTTATTAACCTGTCAATGTTGAGATGAAGATATTACCCTAGATTATCAAGTGAGTCCTAGATTACCAACATGTTTTTAACTATGACAGGCAATCAAAGAGTTAAGAGTCAGTGAAGTTATAAAAGAAAAATCTAATAAGTGACTGCTTGCTTTGAAGAAGAGAGAGAAAGCAAAGCATAGAATGTAGTGGCCTCTAGATTATGAAGAGGCAAAAAAAAAAAAAAGAAAACAACAAAAGAAAATTAGTCTGTTCCCTGAACTTCCAGAATAAACACAGTCATGAATATTCCTTGATTTAGCCCAAGGAGATCCATTTTAAGTTTCTGATTTGCAAAATTATGAGACAAAAAATGTTGCTTAAAGTCATGACATTAATGGCAATTTGATACAGCAGTCATCGGAAACGTATATCTGTGGTAAATTATTTTAAGAGCTTTATAGATACACACAATGTTACTTCCTAATTACCTTCCTTTTCACTTGAATCCCAAAGTAGTTACTACTTATGTAGAAGTCTTAAATTATATTTGAAAATAATAACAAAAAGAGGTCAAAAAGTATGGGAGAAACTTGAATTAAAGTCAGCCAAACAGACAATTCATAACACATAACAATAGTATTCATGAGGAACTTGAATGACCACAGTTTTAACTTCTACACTGATAGGTGATTAACAAAGTTTTCCCGGATGTGAGATAACAGTTGTGAGAACTTTGGAAAATTAACAAAACTCATATTCTGAGTGTGAGCCAAGATCCCAAATAGGAGGGTATGTGTCTTCTTCAAACATTCAGAATCTCGACCTGCCCCCCAAATCTGCACCAGAGAAGTCCTTACCCTTGAAAGAGGACCCAGATGAGAGGCCTGTTGACCAAAGGAGAATAAAGATATGATTCCTTGATACAGTGCCATGCAAAATAGAGGTAGTTACAGATGAACCAATGTGCAGGCACAGGACACTCTTGGAACTTGAAAACAGATGTGGAATTGGTCTTGAGGTCAATTCGTCCCACACCTTTATTTTGCACATTTGGAAACTAAGGTTCAAATCTTGTGTGTCTACCCAACTTCTTAGATATACACTATCTTTCTATCCCCCTCTGGTAACATCTCTGTTTGGAAATCATTCCTTTTGTGGCCACCAATTTCCCATCTGAACCTTAACTCTACTAGAAACCCTCTTGTCTTTCAAGCCACACCTGTAACTTGACCTAGTTTCTTCCATTACTATTGTTCAGAACAATAAAATACCCTATTGTTTTTAAATCGACTTTGAGACTGGGATAAAAATATAAGGTAAAAGAAAAGAGACACTTCTAGAAAATCCAGACACATTCAGAATCCAACATGTCATAAGAACTCAGAATTCCTGACATACTAGGAGTTCAGAACAGATACAGATGTTAATAGGAGAATTTTTCTTTTTGCTGTCCTCTCCCACTCAGCTGTTCATCCTGTCCATGAGATATTCTAGAGTCACTTTCAAAGAGATCTTCACATTACAATTAAGTATGTATACCTCCTGTAGAATAGTTGAATAATTCAAGATTTGTTCTGCATGTAGATCATCAAAGCCAAATTGGGATTTCAGATCAGCCTGGATGGTCTGTGGATCCCATACCATATCTTGCAGGGACTGAATGTATCCTGATTCTGCAATATAATAAAACTTAGTTCATCGCTGTGGCACATATAAAGTAATTCATAAAATAAAGTATTGCTTATTTCTAAAGGCAAGGTAAATAAAGACAAAATGCCATTTGGTCTATCAAATAAGGAAAATTAAGCTGAATATAATATTGAATATTACCAAATGAGGGGAAATGGCACATATTTCACAGTACAAATGACTACAATTTTTGGAAGGCTATATGACAATATATTTCAAGGACCTTAGGAAATTCAAATAATAAACTATAATAATTTCACCTCAAATTTATAGCTCTTAAGTGGCATATAGAGAAACCAAGTAAAGTATCAAATAAAATTTTTAAACCAACCTTCACAAACCTACCATAGAAATGAGACTGGCAGAGGAGGAGGGAGGGGAGAGAAGGATGCAAATGGAGTAAGGGGAGAGCACAATGAACTCTGGATGCTTTGGTCATGTGTTATTGTGAATAAACCTGAAGGGGGAGGTCATACACTACCAAAACATGATAGTGTAGACCAATGATTCATCAATAAAAATTTTTTAAACTTATCTCAAGAAACCTAATCAGATATATGAAGAAAAATTATTTGATAAAAAAGAATATACGATGAGTGAATGGATGAATGTTAAGTGAATGGGTTGGTGAATACATTAAAAGATACATAGAATGACTTCATAGAAGTATACATGAATGAATAGAGGTGTGAGTGAATGGATGGATTCATAGCTTGGTAAATAGATGGATTGGTAATAGGTGAATGGGTAAATGAGTGTATGGAGGATGGATGGATGGATGGATGGATGGATGGATGGATGGATGGATGGATGGATGGATGGATGGATGGATGGATGGATGGATAGATGGATGGACAGATGAATTGTAAGTCTGCTAGTCTCTCCTTATATTCTTGTAACAGAAAGGAAAAAGGAAAGATAAGAAAAAGAACTAAAAGTTTATTTTTGATTGAAGATCAAGAAATAATACCATGAAGGAAGCAGAGCAAAAACATAGTGAAGTCTCTCTCCACATGTAAACTTTCCTTTCAAGTACTGCAAGAAAGAAACCATAATACACACACACACACACACACAAAAAAAACTATCTCACCAGCTCATCACCAGCATCACAGGACTGACCCATAAATATTTCTCCCTGAGGTGGTACACAATTACATGCTAAGATTTTGTAACAGTGAGAGGAGAGGGGAGTGTTGAAAATATTGCAAGCTCTTGTGGCAGATGAATAAGCATTGAGAGGACATAGGTTTTGGAGTATCCAAAAACTGGCACAGAGACAGTGACATGTGACAATTTACCGTGATTGTGAAATAATATGTTGCTTCTTGACTGAGCTGTGAGACAGATTGATAAGCCCTAGAGAATTATACCATAAGAAATTGCAGAAAATTATTACCCTCATATTTTCTTCCTGAGGATGGAGGGAATGCTGTTGTGAATCATGGAACCTTATGATTCAGAACATAGATATCATGAGAGCATATCAGCCTGATCACAGAGAAACAGCTGTACAGACCACACAGTGCCACACCCTGAACTATTCTCTCCCACCAAGTTGATGATAGACAAGGAAGACCTAAAACAAAAACCACAGTGCTGCTTACTGAAGGGAAAACAGAGCAACTCAGGAAGACAATGCGGATAAAGATAATACAGCAAATTCAAAGCCTTATGACTCAGATACAAAGGACTTAAAAGATAAAACATTCTAAAACTCTATCATAACACAAAAAGAAAGATTGAGGGCATCAGAAAAGATATTAGAGGAACAAAATAAATATTTCAACAGAGAAATTGAAGTTATTAAAAAGCAAACAAAGAAACAGTGGATATGATAGTCAATAAAGAACTGAAAGTCATCATGTAAAGCTTACTAAGCAGACTTAGTGAAGAAATTTTTTGAGAAATACCAGGTTGCATTAGAAGAGAAAACATAAAGATTAATGAAATTAATCTTTGAAATTGTATAAAAAAGAGGCCCTATTCAAAGAAATAATAGCTGATAGCTTTCTATTTTTTTTTTCACAAACTTTTAATTTATGTTTATGTATCTATTCAGACATCTATATAAGTAGGTTGGGTCACAATGTAACCTGCATTTCTTACTATGAGTTGTAAGCTGATATGTTTAAAAGGCTTCATTGTATCTACTCTGAATCCCAGAGAAATAAAGCAACTTGCTCAAAGGCACACAGCTACTTAGTAGTAAAGCCATTTTTAGAATCCAGCAACTCTGACTCCTTGTTCAGAATTCTTGGCACTGTGCCAACTAATTTTGCTCAAAAGCAAAATTACATTCATTTCCACCCTTTAAAATAACACGTTCCTGCCTATGACTTTTTTTTTTTAATATAAAGTTTATTCCGGTTGACAATTTAGGCCATAGACATGTGCATGAAAATTCCATAAAAGGGATGTGCATGTGGGGGGTTAGGAGGGGTGGAGATGGGAGGAAGTGGTCAGGGAGGAAAGGTGCTGGGTGGTCCCCAAGGAATACAAAGATGTGAAACACATATAAAAAAATTAAGAAAAAAAAAGTAATCAGTACAATTTCCACTCTGGGGAGAAGCAGCTCTCCTGACTGCCTGGCACTATGCAGATGGCTCTCTTTTTCTTTCTCCATTCCTATTATTGTGTACCCCGGGGCTTTCCCACTTCTCTAATATTTGTTAACCATCCAGATCTTTTGTGTTCTTCACCTCCCCCACCTTCTTCCCCCTCCTCCTCTCTCCCTCCATGGTTCAGTTCCATTGGTTGTTTTCATTCTTTCTTATTCGTTTGTTTTTCCCTATACCCATCATATAAGTGAGACTATCCTGTACTTCTCTTTTTCATTTTGACTTATTTCTGCTAATATGAGTCTTTTTAGTTCCATCCAGGTTGCTGCGAATGACATGTGTTTGCCCTCCTTGATTGATGCGTAGTATTCCAAGCTGATAGCTTTCTAAATCTAAGAAAAAATACATAGATGTCTCAAGTAGTACATAGAACATCCAAATTTCTAAATGCAAATTAGCCTACAATCAGATATCACTGTAGAATT
The DNA here is from genome assembly GCA_004024945.1 of Uropsilus gracilis. Classification (NCBI taxonomy): domain Eukaryota; kingdom Metazoa; phylum Chordata; class Mammalia; order Eulipotyphla; family Talpidae; genus Uropsilus; species Uropsilus gracilis. The sequence continues at coordinate 12,793 of PVHY01015615.1, read as the reverse complement.
ATTGAAAGTCAACAAAAAGATTCTTTCTAAGGAAGAAAAACATGTAACATACAAAGACACCTCAAGCAGGTTTCCACCAGACATTACAAAAAGAAAACCTACAGATTAAAGAGGGGTATAATATTAATAATTCTAAAAAATAAAAATTTCCGGTGATGAGTATCACCATTTCACAAATGGTGATGTGATCAAATATGATGGAATATGATGAAAAATCAAAGGCTTTCCCAGAAGAAAAAACAATATAATTTACCCCCACCAGACCTGTCCTATAAGAAATGTTGAAAGAAGCTTACCTACAGGGGAAAAGAGACAGAAAATATGGACATGATAGAGAAAAAAAGAAAATCAGAAATAGAAAGAAGAGTGTTGTGAGACAATGACAAAAATATTAAAAGAAAAGCATCTGTAAAGCTAAATAACTGAGTCCATGCCAATTTTTTAAGACTATTCTTACCATAAGCTAAATACAACTTCATGTTAACCACACACATACAAGAAAATCTAAAGCAAAGATACTTAGAAAAAGAAAATTAATAAACATAGAAAACCAGAGGAAAATATGTAAATTCAAAGACAAATAGAACACCTTGAAAATAAATGACAGAAAAATAAATCACAAAAATCAGTAAATAAGTAAACAAGTAATAATCATAGTAAATAAGTTTCAAAAAACAAAAAATGATTGTAAAAGTGAATGATCTGAAGTCATTGACTAAAAGAGTAACAGATAGATAAAACTATCACCTATTTATGGAATACATACAAGACTTCACTTCAACTCTAAAGACAAACATAGACTAAAAGGAAATGTTGAAGGAAGAAAATCCAAGCCAATTATACAGAGAAAAATTCAGAAATGCCTATTCTCATAGTTGACAAATTACACTTTCACCCCAAAAAAGGTAAACAATGACAAATATGAACATAATAAACAAGGGAACAATACATCAAGAAGATAAAACTGCCATTAATAAAAATGCATCCAACACTTTTATACCCAAATATATACAGCACTATTAACAAGCAGAAGGCAACATATTTACAGCAACATACTAATAGTTGGGGGTTCAATGCATCATTCGAATGGATTAATCACAAGCATAGAAAATAAAAACAAATCAAGTCTCCCTAATAACAAGTCTCCCTAAACTTAGATGACTACTTTAGCAAATTCTACTAATCCTTCAAGGAAAATAAAATACCTATCCTCAACTGCTTCAGAAAAGTAGAAGAGAAAACTTCCAAATACATTTTACAAGAACTGTATTACTGTTATCCCAAAGCCAAACATAAATGGCATGAGAAAACTATAGACTTCTATCTTTGATGAACATAGATGCAAAATTACTCAACAGAACCTGGGCAAGTCAAATACAGCAATATATTCAAAGAATTGCCTATCATGATCAAGTGGAACTCACTGCAGATATTCAGGCTAAATTCAATATATTCAAATCAATGTCTTCACTATATCAACAAAGAGAAAGAAAAAATCATATGATTATTTCAATGGACATTGAAAAACATTTGATTTTTTCCTTGTTCTTTTGTTTGGGTTTTCTACATCCCACATGTAATTGATACATCTGGTATTTATTCCTTACTTTCTGACCAATTTTGTCTAGCATAATGCCTTCCAGCTCCATCCATGTTGCATCAAATGAACTAAGTTTGTCTTTTTTGATTGCTGAATACTAGTCTATAATGTAAATATACCATGGGTTTTTTTTTTATCCATTCATCTGTCTTACAAGTTGACAACACAACTGAAGCCACAGCAAGGGAGGATGAGGGAGGGAGGGAGGGCAAAATGCAGGAAATGGATGAACAAAAGGGATCCTGGTAATGATTCATAGGTAGTGATATGGTGGTGGGAGAATTATGGGGCATATAACAATTTAATAAAAAATATATATAATCAATAAATTTAAAAAATAAAAGATATTTGCTATGATTCAACATCTATTTATGACCAAAAATATCAACAAAAATGAGTAAATGGAACTTTTTTCAACATACTAGAGATCCTACACGTCAAATTCACAACCAAATTCATACCGAATTTTGAAAAAACTGAAGTCATTTCCCCTAAGGTCTGAAACAAGACAAGAATGTGCCCTTTAACAATTACTGTTCAACGTAACAGTAATTGTTTAATATGCTAAGCATATTAAGATAACAATATGCTTATTGTTCTTAGCAGAACAATAAGGCAAGAAGATAACATAAAGGGAATCCAGATTGGAAGTGAAGTGAAACTATTGCTATTTGATAGTGACATGATCATATGCATAGAAAATAAAACTACTACCAAAATATCTATTAGAAATAATAAATATAAAAGTAATAAAAATAATAAATATAAATAATAATAAATATAAACAGAAATAATTGGTATACAAAATCAATACACAAAAAGCTACTGCATTTCTATATGCAAATAGGAAATGAGAAGAAAGGTAAATTATGAAAACAATCCCTTACAATCACACCAAAAAGGAAGATCTACCTGAGAATAAACTTAACAAAGAAGATGAAAGGCTTATTCACTGAAAACTATAAGACACTGTCAAAGGAAACAGAATAAGACACAAAGAAATGGAAAGCTATACAGTGTCCCTGGATTGGTAGAATAAACATTTTTTAAATGGCCCTATTACCAAAAGGAATGCTACAGATTCAATACCTAGCAAAATCCCAACATTTTTCAAGGAAATATGTCACTCATTTATAAAACTTGTATGGGACCACAGATGATTCCAAATTTGTCAAAGCAATCCTGAAAGAAAGAAAGAAATATGAAGGCATCACACTCCCTGACTTCTAACTATGCTACACAACAATATTAATCAAAATATATAGTATTGAAACAAAAACAGAAACATAGGTCAATAAAATACAGTAGATGGCCCAAAAATGAACCCACACAACATCAACAGTTAATCTCTGGCAAAGGAGTCACTACTACACAATGGAAAATGTGAAGTCTCTTCAACAAAAAAGTGTCAGAGATTTGAACAGCCACATGCCAAAAATAAAGAAATAAAAATAAAATTAATGCTTAAGTCCATAAACAAATACTAATTCAGAATGGATTAAGGACATGGACAAAATACAAGAACACACACACATAAAACACATACAAACACAAAGAAAACACAGGCAATAAATGCATAGATATCAACCACAATTGTATATTTGGGAACACAAATAGAATATCAAGGAAAACTAAAATAAAGAACTCAAACTACATCAAACCAAAAAGACTTTATACTCTAAAATAAACAACAGAAACTAAAAGGCAACCTACAAACTGGCAGATAGCACTTGCTCATTTCTGATAATTGTTAATTTCCAAGAAAATATAAAGAACGCATATAATGCAGCAACAACAACAAAAACAAAAAAACAATGAAAAAATGGGCAAAGACGTAAATAGATACTTCTCCAAATAATATATTCAAATGAGCTAAGCGCAAATGAGTGTTCAATATCACTTATTAGGGAAATGTACATCAACACCGAATGAGATATCCTTTTCCCCTTGTGAGAATGGTCTATATCAAAAATACTGAAGATAAAGTGTGTTAGTGAGGATGTGAACAAAATGAAACACTCATCCACTATTAGTGAGAATGTCATTTTCTGCAGCTACTGTGGATAATTGTATGAAAATTTCTCCAAAAAATAACAATGGAAATCCCATATGATTCAGCAATAATACCGCTGCTAACCATTTTATGGGGAAGGAAGGTGGAGATAAGAGATGAAAGGTGATACACCATTGACAATAGTGAAGCTTAGTAAAGCATATTCATACATGGAAGTATGATATTGTACTCCCCAAATTATATCATTATGTAAATGATTGGCAAATTAATAAAATGTGAGAAAAAAGTGGGGGGGAGTATTAATATGGTAAAATAAGTTGTGGTTGCTAGGGATGGCGGTATGGAAGATGGGAGATGCTGACCAAAGTATACAAACTTTCAGCTATAGCATAGGTTCTAGGGTTCGTCTATATATATGTATATATACTTAACATAGCTACTGTAGTTAATAATATTGTATGGTGTATTGTATATATGGAATTTTCTAAGAAATTTTAAGACTCATCACAAAATGAGTTAATTATATGAGGTGATGAATGTATTAAACAAGTTGATTACTTTAATAATGCATATATGTATCAAATTATCATGTCCATTTTAACTTAGACACAGATTAAACAATTTAAATTATACACAAAAATGTATATCTAATAGAAAAGGAAGGAGATGATATGCAACTTCAAAACTATGACTGTCTAATTCCACCCCTTCTTGTGGAAAGGCTGTCTATTGTCTATTCACTTTGTTGGCTTTACAAGTTCATCCTAGCCTAGTCATTTCACTGATCTGATGCTTTTCCAATATTTCTTTCTCATAGGAGTTCCTTAAAGAGGAAAGATTAAAATCACAGTTCCAATAATAAGTATCACTTTAGAGGACATCAAATCAAAACAAAAAATAAAATCAATTAACAATAACAAATAATAAATAAACAAAGCTAATTAATTTCTTAATTAAAAATAACATCTTTCCTAGTGACGACTGCAGAATTTGAACAATGGTAGAGTATCAAATTCAAATTTTGAGTTCCAAGTTTTAATTTTACTTCTATCTTTTTAAAACAGAAATAAATGATACTTTTTTTTATTTTACCATTTTAATTAAAGCATTTATCTAATAGTACATTACTGCTAAGGTGACTATCAAGAAATAGAGAAATATTTGAAATGTCACAAAGCTGTTAGTTATCATTACCTGTAGTTGTTATTTCATATTCCTGCAGAAATGTCAGCACTGAAATGGTCACATTTAGCACAATTTTAGAAATTCTTGTAAAGTTGTCATTCAATGGCAACCAATCTAAATCTTCTAGAGATAGGAAGGAACTGGAACCGGGAGAAAAAAAAAAAAAAAACCCAAAGCAATGTGAGTTGGTCATTAGCAAGATAAATGGCATAAATTGCAGATTTACTTATTGTATCCCATGGGCAGGATCACAGCTCTATTGATGAGTAGACAATTTGCATGTCAGAATTCAATGTGGTTTAAATGTAACTCTAAATCCAGCAGGGCATGGTGGCTCATGACTGTAAGCTTCAGTATATGAAGCGGCTGGAGCTAGGGATCGCGGTTCGAGTCCCGCCTGGAGCCCATAGCAAGACCTAGTTCCAAAAGAATAGCTGGGCATGGTGGTGCGTGCCTGTAATCCCGGCTACCTGGGAAGCTGAGGTTGGGGATTGCTTGAGTCTGGGGTACCCTGGGCAACGTGAGCTTGCGGTTCCACAGGCAAAAATAGCAAAACCTAGTCTCAATAAATACATACATACATACATACATACATACATACATACATACATAAATGTAACTAAATCCTTGGAGTTTGAGTTGCTTAGCCCCTAACGCAGACACTAAAAATAATAACTAAATCCTTGTAGTGAAACATTTGGACACTTTGATCACTTTCTGCGCTGACTTTTACACAGAGCTTAAGTTCTGACTTCATTTTAAGTGTTTGTCTCATGTGGACAGCCAAGCGGTTGTTCAGGTACAAAAGTTTGTCATCCCTGAGAAACTAATGAGCATCCAGCCTAGCTGCTTCAAATCAAACACTCAACTAAATACCTAGAGGTCAGCCTCCTGAAATGCTGGGCTCTCACCACCCCCCACCCCCCGCCACTCTCTTTCTCCATGGATACCAATCATTTCACAAGTTAATAACACTTAACCTTATAAATTAGAAAATTCATTATAAGTGGGAATATTTTGAAATTTTAGAAAGACAAGACAGCTAATATGCAAATGGTACTTTAAAAAAATTTCCTGTAGCTTCTCATTTAAAATAATCTCTCACCACATCCATGTATATTACAGAGTATTCCAAGAGTAGAATATCATTGACAGCTGGTACCACGTGGAAAAATCACTTTTATGGATTGAAGTATATTTATTTTTTCATAAGTGATTTTTGAAACCATATATTTTTAAATCTGTTATGTGGGTATATAAACCTGTAAAAACTACTGATCTTAATCATAATCTTTGCGTTTTAAGGAGTTTCTGTTGGTAAGTTCAACATTAAAAATACTTAGGTTCTTTAGTAGGTGTTGATTTTTTTAAGAAAAAAAATATAGTCAGAAATGAGGAAATAAAACTTCTAACTTCAAATTTGTCTCTCTCAAAATAATCATAGTGTCCTCACTATTCACTGCTAACAATCCTGAATTTCCAGGGTTTAAAGCAATACAAAGGGAAATACAATAACAAAGTTTAGATTTTTAAGTTATAAATGAAACCCACAAACTGTCAAAATATGTTCTGTTTTTCGATATTGACAGATATCCCTTCTTAACAGCGTGGAAAGCCATGTTCAAGTTTGGAATTTTCTGATTCTGATAATTGTGAATGAGAAAGTGGGGATTTGGAACACCCACACCTAGCCCATCCATGTCTACTTATCTCCCTAGCTTTATCTGTATATTAGGGGCTTGTGTGCACAAATGGGCCTGTAGGTCCAAGCACTGTCCACACCTTTGTCTCCATCCTCTTTCACACAGTTCCCCTGCTGCTGGACCACCTGGGGCTCACAATAGTGATGAGAGCTGACCTTGGACAGAGAGACCAAAAAAGAGAGCCATGCAGTTCTGGATGTGGGATCTGTCATTGAGGAAGGGAGGCATTTAGGACTTCCTGAGCCTTAGCAGTGGCACCACTTACAGAAGTCTAGAGGGGTTGAGGAATGGAAAAGAGATCTTGTAACCCTGGTCTAAGAGAAAGTAGACTGTTCTCACTAACAGTAAATGAAGTAGGTAAGAGAGAAAAATGTGAAAAGAATATAAACTTTTACTAACAGAATGTCATATGCACAGAATATGCTTACATGACATAATTCAACTAAAAAAAGACCTTATTCCTAAAATGGGTGGGAATTTTACTCTTGGACAGTAGTGAATTACATGACTGAAAGAATTGAGTTTTTTAGTTCTGTGTATTTTGGACAACTGCAGGACCATTTATCAAGAAATTAGTTAAAATTATAAATTATTGAGAAATTTGTATAATAGCTTACTAAAATGGAATTTTGTATAGGAATTACAAATAACTGTTCAAAGACTATTAGAACATATGAACTATTATTGGTATAATATTAATAGTAATCGATAATATGTTCTTAACAACATTACTGCACTTATATGAACCATTCATATAGATGGAAAGTGTAAAGACATAAAAATTCAAGAGTGATATCATTGTGGACTTATTTTGATGTCAAACAATTACTCAGATATATAGTTTTTTCCATTAAAAAATAAGGCCAGAAAAATAAACACACTGACATGCAATTATATTTTTCTTTTTAACTTACTTCAACACCATCTGGAAAAGGTGCACTCCTGTATGGATGCCATCTTCAACATGAACATTTTGTACATAAATTCTTGGGAGTAAAAGGAGAAAATTCCAGATATGAGGCTGCTGATGAAACCTTTCCAATGTCAATATCACCTTCTCAGTCTTGTTGAGATCCATCTGACAAAAAAGTCAAGATTTTTCCCTGTTTAATTGTATTATTCAATTAAATGAGGTAGTGGGGAGTGTTCAATAAAAAATGTAAGACATAGAATCCCTGATGTTAGAGACTCTTACCAGATACATCACTACTTAGAACAGATAAGATTTTAAAACTATTTTGGGGGATTTTTTTTTGTTAATTATTTGGAAATTATAGACAAGAAAAGAGATGAAGAAAAAGCATGATTTTCTAAAAGGCTGTTACAGTTTATAAGATTTATGATCAACATTTTATAAATGATGAATTGTTCAGCTATGAAAATAGTGTAATACCTTCTGATTATAGAGATTTTTCTGCTTCATTACAGCTGTACCCAAACATAACTGATGCAATGTCAGTAATTAAATAGCCTTACTTTCTCCATGCAGAAATCCCTAACTCTGTAGTACCACCACCATCACCTCAAAATTACTGTTTTTGATGGTACAAGAAATGATTTCTTAGTCTCATAGAAAGCAAACAAATAATTACATACAATTACAATAAAAAAATCATCTCTTGAGTGACTCTATCTGCCCCAAATACAGATTCAGCAGTTACTAACAATCAAATCATTAAAAAGAAGTGTTTGAAAATCAAATAAGATTTAAGACCAGTGTTTAGAGCTCACTATTTCTCTGATGATTAAGATTCAATTTTTAACTGTAATTTTTTATTGATTGCACATATATATCTGTATAGATAAATATACAGGATATATATATATGTATATATAAAACATGATTGTCTATCCCAAGGTTCTCCCATCACCTTATTACCCATGAATTGTGAATGATCTCAGTCGTTTGTGCCCTCCCCCTCCCCTATTTTCTCCCTCCTCCCCTCTCTCACTGTATATTTCAGGTCTATGTTTTTGGCAGCTTTATATTTTTCTTGAACATTTGTCTGTCTGTTTTTTGTAAATCCCTCATAAAAGTGAGACCATCCCATATTTCTTTTTCTTTCTGGTTAATTTCCACTAACATGATTCCTTCTAGCTCCATCCATGTTGCTGCAAATGACATAAGTGGTTCAATCTTTGGTTAAATACTTACTGTTAAAAAATTGGAACCATAAGATGAATCTATAACAAAAAAGATTTCAGATTATCAGTTCAGCTAATAAAAAATACATTATTGAGTGCTGATTTTCACCCAAAGGTCATAATGTCATCACAGAATCCTAGCCCCAAAACAACTCACCTAAATTGTGAATAAGTCTTAAAGAAACAACAACTTTTAATTTACAAAGCATGTTAATACTAAATAAATTCCTGGGAAATGATTTGTCTTGTAAACACATTTCAATAATTTGAAAAAAAATTTTTTTTCATTACACTTTAATTCCATGGGCACTATGAGTTTTCAGGAGATGATAGGTAGACTGGAGGAGAAAAAAAAGAAAGAAATTGGCTGAAAGAAAAGTGAAAGTATGATTTTCCAGATTATACTGGGAATCACATTGTGATATAAAAAGAAATGCACTGGTCTCTGTCCCCCAGATCCTGACACAAAGTTGCTAAAATTCTTATAATTTCTTGATATAGGGTTACTATAGAAATCTTTTTTATTGTCCCATTTTATTTTAGGCCTCAGTTTTAGACAGATCTTGGAATCTCTGGAATGATAGGTATGTTTTTTCTATTCCATTCAATGACTGGTCACTGGGTCCATAGATGGTATTAGTACTGAGGCTGTTCCCTTGAAAGACCAAGGCAAGATTAGATGGTTGGCACTTTCACCTTGACTACTTTATCCATTAACTACAGGGAAGAGAATCCTGGAGATGAATTACCTTTGGATAGTGATTTGATCAATCATGCCTCCCTAATGAAAACCCCATAAAAGTCCTAAGCATGGTTCAAAGAAATTCTAGTGGACAAATACATAGAAATGCTGATTGCAAATGCCAACTTCATGGAGACAAAAGAGCCTATATTTGAAATTTCCAGACTTGATCCTTTGAATTTACTCCTATCTATTCAGCTGTATTTCTAATTATATTACTTATAATAAACCAGTAAGTACAATGTTTCCCTGAGTTCTGAGTATATTTCCAGAAAATTATGGAACCTAAAGAGGGGGCATTTTAACTACCAATTTATATCCAAATTGGACAAAAGTTTTGAGTACTTTAGGGACTAATTTCTTGGTTTGGAGTGAGGGTAGTCTTATGGGACTGAGTCCTTAACCCATGGGATTTGCACTAATTCTGGGTAGTGTTATAATTAAATTAAATTCTAGGACACACTGAAGGAAGAATGTGTATATATATATATATATATATATATATATATAGAGAGAGAGAGAGAGAGAGAGAGTATATATATATATATACACTTATGTACATGCATACACACACACACACACACACACATGAATCAAGCTCTCTAAGATTTACATTCATTCTAACTTCTATCAGACATTGGGAATAAAGGTCGATGCCTCTTAGAAAATGGATTTGCTTCATAATGAATAGAAATAGTCTACTTCAATTAATCAAAAACTTTGTTATCAGAGCAAGCTAATCATCAAAGACAAAAAAACAGTCTTAATAACATAGAAAGACCAATCCAAGAATACAGGAAGAGAAAGAAATAAGCAGTGAGTGAGTACATGTGGGGGGGGAGGGAGGTGTATTACCAAATGCCAATATAAATTTCCCCTAGCCAATAAAAATAAACAGAGTTTGAGGAGAAGGAAAATAGTTTTATTTGTTAACAAATTGAGGAGAGAGGCAGATTTGTGTATGAAAGACCATCATTCAATTCTTTGGTGGAGGGAATATTTGTCCAGAGTAGGGAATAGAAGGAGGGATGTGGATAAGGTTAGCATACTCACTTTGTAGAGATTTGAGGAAGATTTAGGTTGGTGTTAGCTTGCTTTGCTGACTTAGTAGTCAGAAATTTTAATATTAAATTCTTAGGAATGTTTTTTCCCTTGGAATATAAGAAAACAAAACTATTAAACCTAGAGAGTAAATAAAGAAAATAAGAATCTTTATCTAGTGGTACAAATATGTCCTTCGTAGTATTGTGTATGTGTGTGTGAAAGAGAGACAAAGAGAAGGCCTGATTTTAAAAATGGACAAAGAGTGAGAAAGGAAGTTGCCAATCATAGAAAGCATGTGGAAATAAGGGCCTAAGAAGTCAGAGAGAATTTACCCATAGTCCCTCTGGAAATCAGGTGCTAACCATGGAGTCTTCCCTGTAAGAAAAGTTCCTGGGGTGAAAACACAGCTGCACCTACCACACCTGGAGCCAAGTGCTGGGCCTCAGTTTTGGAGAATGTACCAGTCTATAAAATTCACAAAACACCCTATTGCAATTTTTAAAGAACATACTGGCACCTCACAAATTCTTGGAGGTCCCACTTGAACTTGTGTCCTGGCAGGCAGTTGATATTTGGAGATATTTACTTGCCTGGAGTCTTGGATCTTTGTATCCAAAGGTTTTGCAAGGCTTTTGCTTTGTCCATCATTTCATAAATGTCCTCAGCAAGGTCCTGGATCTCACTTAAGAAAACCAAGTCATTCATCTTGTGACCTTCTGCAGTCCAGAACCTAGGTGAACTTTAAATAAATGGAATAAATGCCACAGTAGAATCCATGTACAGAAATAAGTTTCATCACCATGCTTAAAATTCTGGAAATAACAATACTAAATCATTTTCACTGGACTTTTATCCATTGACACTTCTACCAACAAAACCTTCCATACTTGATGATTATACAGAAGAACTTATCATTTAAAAATCCTTTGTTTTTAATCTATTTGTGAAGTGTAACCATTTTATACATTAATTACTCATTCTACATTTTTCATTATTTAACATATGTCACAAAATATAACCTTTACCAAGTGCTGGAATAAATTTGCCTGTAACCAGAAGAGACTTCATCTCTGCACATGGATGACACTGAAGGTAAGTCAACATACTTGCCTCAATCTGGCAATAATATAGATAGTTCATAAATGGGAAAAGTCTGTCAAAGAGAGGGTGTTCACAGCAAAGTTGGTAAGAGACTCCAGGTTGAAGCCTGAATGAAGTAATGTCCATCAAAAGGGAGTGTTGGGCGAGTGTGGGGATGCAAGTCAGAGAAATACTTGCTAAAGCTTAGAATTTGGAAGGAATTGAGTTGTGAGAGGTCGTAAGAAAGGAAGTTGCAAGAGTGGAATGAAATGCAAGGAAGGAGTAAACAACTGGAATGGAGGGAAGACAGAGGGCAATTGAGAAGAGGACAGAGAGAAAGGATAAGTGTGGTGTGTATAGTAGAGGACAGCATGAAGATAAGATTATGTGACACCCAGCCTTGGATCAATCATGTGAAAACTCTATTCAGACACCAGAAGGAGTGGGAAGCTGACACAGGTTTCAGCATGGACTGATTTCAATTCTGAAAGAGTCCTCTGGCTCTGGGGTACAGACAGAATTCAATGGGACAAGAGTTGAAAAAGGGCCAGCAGTTAAATGACTATGAAAAAAAGGAGAGTAGGCAGATTTGAGTTCACTCTAGAAATGAACTCAGATGATTTTAATGATTGCATGTGAGTGTGATAGCTATTTTATTTTCTGTAATCACGAAGCTTTGACACACAGAGAGTTGCTGACTATTCACCCTGGAAGGAAGTCCTATTCCAGAACTTTCAAATTCCTTAAAAAAAGACTCTCCAGATACTCACTTCTGTATTAGTCTGCATTACTCACATGATTAGAACAAATCATGAGCACCATAAGAAAATCTTAAAGGACTTTGCAGAGTAGTGGTAGAATAAATTGGTGCATGGAGGTATCTCCAGGTATGAGAAATGTAGCACAGCAGGTAAAATGGAAAGCATCTGTGAGATTCAAATTCAATGTGCTGACTGGATAGCAAGGTGAGAGTTAGAAAACCCTCCTAACAGGATTCAAATTCAGCAAGGAGGATGATGATCAGTTGCATAATCAAATTATTTGTCTATTTTTTCTGTTTGGATATTTGTCTATTGTTTTAAATATAGCAACCCTGGGAAAAGGGGGGAAGATGTCATTAAAGAACATTGTCTCCTTTACTGTAAGAAGAAAGAAATAAGTAGAAAACCAGACAGGAAGATGTGTGTGATGTTAGAAAATTACATGATGTGGTGTGAAAATGGAGTACCTCTCTATTACCGAGAACCAATGCTGACAGGGTGTGACAGAAGAGAAGCAGC
>PVHY01015614.1:0-35623 GCA_004024945.1 Uropsilus gracilis | reverse complement strand
CGTTGCCCGGGGGACCACAGACTCAAGCAATCCCCAGCCTCAGCTTCCCAGGTAGCTGGGATGACAGGCGTGCACCACCACGCCCAGCTCTTTTTTTGGAACTAGGTCTCGCTACGGGCCCCAGGCGGGACTCAAACCGCGATCCCTAGCCCCTGCCGCTTCATAGGCTGAAGCTTACAAGCACGAGCCACCGTGCCCAGCGAAGCATTTAATTTTTAAGAAAAAATATTTATTTCACCTTTAAAAATTTACAGAAGGGTCTGAGCATGGTGGCTCATGCCTTTAAGCTTCAGCTATGAAGCAGCTGGGGCTAGGGATCATGGTTCGAGTCCCGACTGGGACCCATAGTGAGACCTAGTTCCAAAAAAATAGCTGGGTGTGGTGGTGCGTACCTGTAATCCCAGCTACCTGGGAAGTTGAGGCTGGGGATTGCTTGAGTCCGTGGTACCAAGAGCCTGCACTTCCACTAGTAAAAATAGCCAGACCTAGTCTCAGAAAAAAAAAAAAAAAAGATCTACAAAAGTGTTTTTTTATCTTAAACTTTAATCTCTAGAAATTGGAATACCTTTTGAGTTGTTTTCTTTAAAAGTCCAAATACTCATTTAGTTTAAAAAACCAGACAATATAAAATATAATAAAGTCTTGATTTCCCCCTTAGTTTCCTCCCCCACTTTCATTATGTTTTTCATGTATCTGTGTCCTGTGTTTCTTTATATAAATGTAAACCAAGCTGGGCACGGTGACTCATGCCTATAAGCTTCAGCCTGTGAAGCAGCTGGGGCTAGGGATCGTGGTTCAAGTCCCGCTTGGGGCAACACAGTGAGACCTAGTCCCAGAAAAATAGCTGGGCATGGTGGCACACGCCTATAATCCCAGCTACCTGGGAAGCTGAGGCTGGGGATTGCTTGAGTCCATGGTACCCCGGGCAACGTGAGGCTGTGGTTCCATGGGCAAAAATAGTGAGACCTAGTCTCAAAAAAAAAAAAATAAAAATAAACCAAAATGTAATTTTCCCTCATATATAATAAAGGGCATATGCTAACTGTACCTTGCTTATATGCCAGGACTTCCTTTTTTCCAGCTATTAAATGTCTTCAATGTCTTTCTATATAAGGAGGGTAGTCTTCATTATTTTTTTATAGTTACTGGTGTCCTGTCATATGGAAACCAGACGGCGTTTAGCCAGCCATTCTCATGATAGTGGATATTTAGTTGTTTATAAAAACAGTGTTTCTAGTCTTTATTTCCAAAAGTGAGATTATTGGGTCAAAGGATAGCTGCATTTATAATTTTGTTAGATGATGCCAAATGGCAGTCAGAGATTAGTCCACTCCCTTCAACATTGTGTGAGAGCGTCTGTTTCTTCAGCTTCCCCTACTTTTGGATTCTTGCCAGTGTGACCTAGAAAAATACTGTCTCAAAGTAGTTTGTTTTATTGGTAACAGATAATTCACATGCTTTAAAATTCATCCTTTTAAAGTACACAATTCAGTGGTTTTTACTGTATATACAGGATTGTGTAACCACCACCACTGTCTAATCCCAGAGCTTTTTCATTGCCCCCAAATGAAATTCCATACCCATTATTACTCAGGTGTCATTTCCCACAACCCCTGCCAACCATTCACCTACTCTCTCTATGGATTTGCCTCTTGTCAACATTTTACATATGAGAAATCATACACGACTTTTTTTTCTCTGACTTTTTTCACTTAGTGTTACATTTTCAGGATTATCCGTGTTGTGCACCATTTTAAAGGGAAATTTGCAGTAACTTTTCTCCTATGGAATGTCTGTGTCCCTTACCCATTTTCTTTTGGATTGTTGGTTATTATGTGTTTCTTGGTGGAAGCACTTTTTTTTTTAAAGACCAAGTCTCGCTATTTTTTGCCCCTGGAACTGCAAGCTCACGTTGCCTGGGGTATCACGGACTCAAGCAATCCCCAACCTCAGCTTCCCAGGTAGCTGCTTACAGGCACATGCTACCGTGCCCAGCAAGGAAGTGCTTTATATAGAGATCTTTGTTCATAAAAGAGTTACTAAGAATTCATTTGCCAGTTCATCAGTGTTTTTCTGTAATGCCTTTTTTTTTTTTTTTTTTTTTTTTTTTTTTTTTTTTTTTTTTTTTTTTTTTTTTTTTTTTTTTTTTTTTTTTTTTTGCATTAGGTCTCGCTATATTTACCTGCAGAACTGCAGGCTCACGTTGCCCAGGGTACCACGGACTCAAGCAATCCCCAGCCTCAGCTTCCCAGGTAGCTGGGATTACAGGCGTGCACCACCACGCCCAGCTATTTTTTTGGAACTAGATCTCGCTATGTTGCCCCAAACGGCCCTGGAACCACAATCCCTGGTTCCTGCTGCGGCTTCCTAGGCTGACACTTACACAGGCATACACCACCATGCCCCGGCTGAGGTACTTTTTTTTAACATGAATTATTCTTTTTTTTCTTTTTGCTTCCATTTCCAGAGTTATAATGAATGTAAACTATTTTTTTTCCAAATTCTTCCATGGTTTTCATTTTTATATCTTAACACTTTATCTAGAATTCTCCTTTTATCTTTTTCTCCCCAGTTGCTTATCCTGTTGCCCCAAACCTTTAAATAAAAAGTCTTTTCTACACTAGTTTGAGGAATCATCTTCATCCATAGCTTTTCAGCAAAGGTATCCCCTTTAGAGACAGAATTCTGTAGAGATGTAGGAGACAGGCTGAAGGAGGGGAAAAATAGAGTGGTTATTGGCTTATAGCCTTTCCAGGGCTTTCAAGAATTTTATTTTTCTTCTAGAACTTTTTAATATATAAATTTTATTTTTCACAAATTTGGAATCATTCTGGTTTTTGTAACCTATCTCTTTCAGTTAATACATTATGAACATTTTTCTAAATATTTGAGTCTGATCTTTTTTTTTTTGAGACTAGGTCTTGCTATTTTTGCCTGTGGAACCACAGGCTCTCGTTTCCCCGGGGTACCACAGACTCAAGCAATCCCCAGCCTCAGCTTCCCAGGTAGCTGGGATTACAGGCGTGCACCACCACGCCCAGCTATTTTTTTTTGGAACTAGGTCTCGCTACGGGACCCAGGCAGGGCTCGAACCGTGATCCCTAGCCCCGGCCACTTCATAGGCTGAAGCTTACAAGCACGAGCCACCGTGCCCAGCCTGAGTCTGATCTTTATTGAGAACCTACTACCATCTTCCAGACTGTTGGAATTTAAATACTGGAGATTAGAGAAGTGCCTCAGGACACTTCCATTCAATGAACAATAAAATTCTAAAATAGAAATCACATATGTTATGTGGTTTTTTTTTTTTTGTTGTTGTTGTTATATGAGGTTTAAGTGCTATAAAGAAAATAAAAACCAAGGGACTACAAAATAATGTTATGTAGAGAGAAATGGTCTAGGGAGGGTTGTTAAGGCTGTGAAATCTGAGCACAGACTTGAATGAAGTAAGGATTTCTGCCAGAGTCTTCCATGAAGGGCACTCAAAGCTGGGGAAACATGTGCAGAAGTCTTGAGGCAAAAACATGGTGTATTTGGTATGATCAGGGAACAGATATTCCTGAGTCAGGAACAAGAAGAGGGAGAACAGAAGAGACTAGAAAGCAACCTGGTGGTTACATGATAATGGGCATTGTTGTGATAAAGATACTGCATTTTATTTTATTCCAGACAAGTTTTGAGCAGAAGCAAGAAATGATCTGAACTTTTAAAAACTCCACTCTGGTTGCCTTTTGGAGAATAGGTGTAAGAGAGTGTAACTTTGGGAATCAGTTGGAAGACTTGCTCTACACAGTGGCTTGCATCAGTTACACTGTCGGTGGTAGGAGGTGTTTGGACTGTCAAGATACAAGTGTAGAATTTAGCCTATGGTTTGGCTGTGGACTGAGAAAGGAGGCTGTTGTGAAGGGTTACTGGTCTAGGAAACTGCGTGAATCATGGGGTCATTTAGTAAGATTGGGAAAACTGAAGACTAAGTACTTAGCTCTTTTTTTTTTTTTTTTTGAGAATAGATCTTGCTATTTTTGTCTGTGGAACCGCAGGCTTATGTTGCCTGGGGTACCATAGACGCAAGCAATCCCCAGTCAGCTTCCCAGGTAGCTAAGATTACAGGCGTGTGTCACCATGCCCAGCTATTTTTTGGGACTAGGTCTCGCTGTGTTGCCCTGAGCGGGACTCGAACCGCGATCCTTAGCCCCAGCCACTTCATAGGCTGAAGCTTACAGGCATGAGCCACCATACCCAGCTAACATTTTCTTTCTTTTTTTTTTTTTTTTGCATTAGGTCTTGCTATTTTTGCCTGTGGAACCACAGGCTCTCATTGCCCAGGATACCACAGATTCAAGCATCCCCAGCCTCAGCTTCCCAGGTAGCTGGGATTACAGGCGTGCACCACCACGCCCAGCTATTTTTTTGGGACTAGGTCTCACTATGTTGCCCCGGGTGGGTTTCAAGCCCTCTTGATTCAAGCGATTCCTAGTCTCGGCCTCCCTTCCTAGGCTGGGATTACAGGCGTGCACCACCACACCCAGCTATTTTTTTGGAACTATTTCTCACTACATGCCCTCGGTGTGACTCCCTGCGATCCCTGGCCCTGGCTGTGGCTTCCTAGGCTGCCACCTACAGGCATGCGCAACCATGCCCAACCCAGTACATAGCTCTTCTAAGGATGGAAGGATTGATTTGGGATATGTTAACTATCAGGTGCCATTAGACATCCTAGAGAAGATGCAGAGTAGCAGTTCATCATTTACAGCTTGAACTCTGATGGAAGAACCAGCAGAGAACACTGCAAGGAATAGACTAGTTTGGGAGGATTAATGGTGAGGATAGTTTTGGTAAATTGGTAATTTGAAGGCTTATTGCTATATATACTGTCCGACTACACAGATATTGCCACGGGTCATTCACCACTTAAGATTAGTCATTTAAGTAGTTTTCGTTAGGTAATTCCCAGTTCTTCAGATGCATAGAGTCAGTGTATATGATGTATTTGAGAGCATCATGAGGTAATAATTCATAGATTGTTGACTTGTTGGATATTGGTGTTAAAGAGATTATTTCATAGTGGAAACAAGATTTTGGAGTTAACTTTTCTTGTTTTCTTATCTAAAAGATGGGGTTTTGCAAAGATTGTAATAAATGCTGTGTGCATTCAGGCACATGCATGTTCTGTGAATCCTAAATTGTATTTTGTCATTTTATTTGTTTTATAGGAAAAATAAGGGTTACTTACTGGGAAAAAAGTTACAGTACTATTAACTGATACTGCAAATTAGATAAATATGGGGCATGGAGGAGGGAGAGGGGAGAAAATTAGTTCTTTTGGGCATATGTTCCGATTGACATCCATATGAATATTCACTAAGGGAAAATAGCTAAATTTTAGTAATTTCTAATTAAATTCCATTATGATGAAAGCATGTACTTTGATTTGAATCATTTTATTTATTTATTTTTTTTATTTTTTTTTGAGACGAAGTCTCGCTATTTTTGCCTGTGGAACTGCAGGCTCACGTTGCCTGGGGTGCCATAGACTCAAGTAATCCCAGTCTCAGCTTCCCAGGTAGCTGGGATTACAGGCATGTGCCACCACACCCAGCTATTTTTTTGGAACTAGGTCTCACTACATGCCCCCAGCGGGACTCGAACCACCATCCCTGGCCCTGGACATGGCTTCCTTGGCTGCCGCCTACAGGCATGCGCCACCATGAATCATTTTAAATGTAAGACTTTTGTTATGACCTAGTAAATGGCCTATCTCAGTAAATGTTCTTTGTGTCAAAATTTGAATTCTGCTCGTGGGTGGAGTGTACTTTATTTTTTAAATATTTATTTTGTTCTTTAGATTACAACCTCTGTGTTTTTTGGTGTACCTCCTCCACCCTCCTCTCTCTGGTGCCCCTTCCATTCTCTCAAACCCCACTCTTTGTTGTTTACTAGTTGTGCTAAGTCCATTAGTCTCTTTTTTCCCTTTGGCAGTGTCCTTTCCCTGGGTGAGGGACTGTGTTGTTGGAACCAGGCGAGCCTCGCTGGTAGGTTTTCAGTCTTTAATTTGCCTTGGATGGCCAGTCTGTATTCATTTGTGATCTGTCCATGTTTTCTTGCTGCAGGCCGTCTTCTCCAATCCCATCTCCGCTGCTTTGCTGCTTTACCTTATGGCCCTGGTGTCAGATTTAGGGGGTCTGGCCCCCAGCCAGTGTTGGTGAAGAAGTTTCTCTGTGAATACAGGCCTCTGTGAATGGCCTTTGTAGATCATCTCCTCTGTCTCAGTTTGCAGTTTTGATGTGGGGTCGATTATCCCATCTTTGGTCTTCCTCTTCTCTCCCGTAGTGTGGGAAGGGGGTGTTACTTTCCTAGAAGGCATCTCCAAAATGAAGTCCCGGGTCTTCTTGGCCCGGTGAGCGCATAAGTGCTCATGGTGACATTGTGTCTCTACAGTTGTTTCTCTTGTCTCACATGCACTGGTTCTCTCAGCTGTCCATCTGCTGTGTCCAGCTCAGGCTTGTGGGCTGGTTTTTCGCATGATCCTCACCCATTCTATGATGGGATTTGTGTTACGCATGATCTTGATCCTCTGAAGTTTAGCTGGAGAGCGAAATGGAAGGGTCTTCCCCCCCACCCCTTTCACCCCCACCCCCCACTTGCCCACTGATACCTCCCTGTGTGGTAGCGGGCCCAGATGGCTGAGCCTGTGCCCTTCCATGCTCTCCTTGGGCTGGGAGCAGGGGCAACATGGCTCTACCAATCTGGACTGCAGATGGACCCCTTTTCTCCCCGCTGGCAAGGGAGCTCGGACGGCTAGTTGGAGTGTACTTTAAATGTCAGTTTACTCAAAATGGGACCATCTCTGCCTATTAGAATGTCTAGACTCTACATTTAATATAGTCATTGATATGGTTGAGCCTAAATCTACCATCTTTCTGTTTGTTTTTTATTTTATTTATTTATTTATTTATTTTGAGACTAGGTCTCGCTATTTTTGCCCGTGGGACCACAGGCTCTTGTTGCCCAGGGTACCACAGACTTCAGCAATCCCCAGCCTCAGCTTCCCAGGTAGCTGGGATTACAGGCACACACCGCCATGCCCAACTATTTTTTTGGAACTAGATCTCACTACGGGCCCCAGGCAGGACTTGAACCACGATCCCTAGCCCCGACTGCTTCATAGGCTGAAGCTTACAGGCATGAGCCACCGTGCCCACCGGCCCTGTTTTTTTTTTTTTGTTTTTTTTTTTGAGACTAGGTCTCTCTGTTTTTGCCCGTGGAACCACAGGCTCACGTTGCCCGGGGTACCACAGACTCAAGCAATCCCCAGCCTCAGCTTCCCAGGTAGCCGGGATTACAGGTGCGCGCCACCACACCCAGCTAATTTTTTTGGAATTAGATCTCACTATGTTGCTCAAACCGCGGTCCCTGGTCCCTGCTGTGGCTTCCTTACAGCCACACACCACCGTGCCCGGCCTTGCTTTTTGTCTTGTCGATTTTTTTTAGGATTTTTATATTACCTTTTTTTTTTTTTTTTTTTTTTTTTTTTTTTTTTTTTTTTTTTGAGACTAGGTCTCGCTATTTTTGCCTGTAGAACCGCAGGCTCTCGTTGCCCGGGGTGCCACGGACTCAAGCAATCCCCAGCCTCAGCTTCCCAGGTAGCTGGGATTACAGGCGCACACCACCACGCCCAGCTATTTTTTTGGAACTAGGTCTCACTACGGGCCCCAGGCGGGACTTGAACCGCGATCCCTAGCCCCTGCCGCTTCATAGGCTGAAGCTTACAGGCACGAGCCACCATGCCCGGCTTTATATTACCTCTTACTGGCTTGCTGTAGCTATAACATTGTTTTGTTATTTTAGTGATTAATTAATTAATTTTTTAAAATTCATTTTATTGATTTGTCACAATTGTGCGTTAATTGATCCCTCCTCTTCCCTCCATATCCCCCCTCTGTATCTCCCTCCTCCCTCCATATCCCTATTTTAGTGATTAATTTAAAGCTTATCATATCTGACTTACCACAGCCTATGTTCAAGTAATAGTGAATGATTTCTTTTGTACAGCATGTCCTCGAATAACATCACCTCATTCAGCATCATTTCCTTTTAACCTCAATGAGGGAAAAAGAATCCTGACCAAGAACAAGACAGCATTATTTGAGGACCTGGTTTCATTATACATTATTTTGTTCTAAGTTTGTTTTCAAGAACAACTCAGCGATATTAAGTGAGAACTTAACTGTGTAGGAGAATAACTTTGCAACTGTACATATTCATTTCCTCTTCCTCAACCTGTTAAGTATTTTACCTCTTTATAAAAGAAGTGTGTAGAAAAATGTTATAAATGCCACACTAAATTATTGTTGCTTTTGCTTTAAACTGCCAATTATATTTTAAAAATAATATTTATGCTGGGCACGGTGACGCGTTCCTGTAAGTGGCAGCCTAGGAAGCCTTGGTGGGCACCAGGGATTGCAGTTTGAGTCCCTTTCAGGGCAACATATAAAGACCTAGTTCTTAGTTCCAAAAAAACAGCTGATGTGGTGGCGTACATCTGTAATCCCAGCTACCTGGGAAACTGAGACTGGGGACCGCTTGAGTCTGTGGCACCCCGGGCAACATGAGCCTGTGGTTCCACAGGCAAAAGCAGCGAGACCTAGTCTCAAAAAAAAAAAATTTAATAGGATGCCACATGTCTTTCAGATTGTCGTTCATTTCTTTGTACAGATTAAAATTTGTATATGATGTAATTTTTCTTTTACCTGAAAAACTACTTTTTCTGAGACTAGGTCTTGCTATGTTGCGTGGAACTCAAGTGATCCCCAGCCTCAGCCTCCCAGGTAGCTGGGATTACAGGCACCCACCTCTGCTCCCCACCTGCTTTTTCCAGACCAGGTCTCACTATGTTACCTGGGGTAGTCTCAAACCTGTGAACTCAAGTGATCCCTGGCCTGTTGCCTCCCACTGCTTAGATTATAGGCATGTGCCACCACACCCTACTTGAAAAACTACTCTTAACATTTCTTTTAGTGCTAGGCCGGGCACGGTGGCTCCTGCTTGTAAGCTTCAGCCTATGAAGTGGCAGGGGCTAGGGATCACGGTTCGAGTCCCACCTGGGTCCCGTAGCGAGACCTAGTTCCAAAAAAAATAGCTGGGCGTGGTGGTGCGCGCCTGTAATCCCAGCTACCTGGGAAGCTGAGGCTGGGGATTGCTTGAGTTTGTAGTACCCCGGGCAACGAGAGCCTGCGGTTCCACGGGCAAAAATAGCAAGACCTAGTCTCAAAACAAACAAACAAACAAACAAAAAAAACCATTTCTTTTAGTGCTAAGCTGAGCACGGTGATGCATGCCTGTAAACTTCAGCCTATGAAGCGGCTGGGGCTAGGGATCATTGTTCGAGTCCCACTCAGGGCAAAAGAGCAAGACCCAGTCCCAAAAAATAGCTGGGCGTGGTGGCGCTTGCCTGTAACCCCAGCTACATGGGAAGCTGAGGCTGGGGATTGCTTGAGTCAGTAGTACCCCGGGCAACGTGAGCCTGCAGTTCCATGGGCAAAAATAGCGAGACTTAGTCTCAAAAAAAAAAAAAGTTTCTTTTAAAGGTGTTGCCTTGCTGAAAATAACTTATTTTTGAGTTTAAACATTTTACTTTATTATTTTATTTTTTTGAGACTAGGTTTTACTATTTTTGCCAGTGGAACTGCAGGCTCACGTTGCCCAGGGTACCATGGATTCAAGCAGTCCCCAACTGCAGCTTTCCAGGTAGTTGGGATTATAGGTGCGCGCCACCACACCTAGCTATTTTTTGGGACTAGGTCTCGCTGTTTTGCCCCGAGTGGGACTCAAACCATGATCCCTAGCCCCAACCGCTTCATAGGCTGAAACTTACAGGCATGCGCCACTGTGCCCGGCAAGTTTAAACATTTTATTTTTTTTTTATATATTTTTGGAACTAGGTCTCGATACATGCCCCTGGCGGGACTCAAACCACGATCCCTGGCCCTGGCTGCGTCTTCCTAGGCTGCCACTTACAGGCATGCACCACCATGCCCCATCTATTTTATTTATAATTTATTTTTTTAATTGATTGCACACACATTTTTTTTTCTACATAATTGTCTACTAGGTTCTCCCATCATCTTGTCGCCATGAGCTGTCATCTTTTTTAAAATTTATTTTATTTTCTTCATACAAATTAAGTCATGTATAGTTTTGATCCTTCTTTTTCTCCTTTACCCCACACCTCTCAGGGGGTTTCCACCTCCCTTTTGTGCAAGTTATTGGTCAGTGTTTGGCCTGTTGGTCTCTTCTCTTTACTGGTCTTTTTCCCGGGTGATGACTTGTTCTCCTGGGACTACATGGCCTGTGATGCCACAGGTGCCTTTGTAGCGAGAAGTTGGTCCAAACATGTGTGGGACCTGGTCAATCAGTTGGGGTTCAGTTGCATCGCCCTCCTGTCCCCTCTCCTTTGTTGTGAAGCTTCCTGCAATGGAGGTGACACTCCTTTTCTCCAGACCTGTGTGGTCATATGTATTCATGCCGCCACGTTCATGTTGCTGTTTCCATTCCTTTTGGTTCTGACATCTGGGGTTGGGCTCCAACTCCCAGCCATTTGTGGTAGAGCGGTTCCTTCATGGAGGCCAGTCCACTCGGTGGTTGGCTCATTTCCACTCCTGTCCCTCAGTTTGCAGTTCTGTGGCCATGGTCACATCCCTTTTGTGGCCTTCATTCTTCTTTTGGGAAAAGGGGTGTTTTGTTGGTGTTGAGCACATACTGGATCAGGAGTTTGCTTGTCTACCCGCTAAGTCACTGTAGGTGTACTTCTGTGGTAAGTCATCGTTTTATTGGGCTTTAGTGTTGAGCCATTGCTGGTGAACTGTCATCTTAATCTCTTGTGCCCATCCCTCCCCAAATCATTTTTAGCTTTTGTCTGATAAAGTCATGTTTTATCTTACTTTTGTTTTGAGACTAGGTCTTGCTATTTTTGTCTGTGGAACCACAGACTCAGGTTGCCCGGGGTAGCACAGACTCAAGCAATCTCCAGCCTCAGCTTCCCAGGTAGCTGGGATTACAGGCGTGTGCTACCACATCCAGCTATATTTTTTTGGAACTAGGTCTCACTGTGTGCAAAAGAGGGTGAAAGAGGGTGACCAAGCAGATCACATGAAATGCTTGTTTTCCCAGTGCATGCCAAAGTTACACTTGTACTACACTGTGGTCTATTAAGTATGGAATTGTGTGATGTCTAAAAAAAAAAAGATACTTACATTAATTAAATGAGACACAGAGATACTCAGGAAACTAATGCTGTTAGGGGAAATGATGCCTATAGATACCTATAGACTTGCCTGGCATATGTTCCTGCAAACCTTCCATTCTTTCTTTTTTTTAAATATCTATAAAGCGCAGTAAAGTACAGTAAGACAAGGTGTATTTAATAATAGCAATGTGTTTAAAATAGACAGTTGCGTGAGTTGGCATATCATATACCTGTAAATCATCAGTCAGGAGAATGAGCATGGATCCATAGCCATCCTCTCCATAGCCATCCTACCCCTTGGTCACCCTCTTTCTCAGCCCTCTCCACACCGCCTCATCCAGAGGTAACCATTAATTTGCTTCTGTTGTTTTAGATTAGTTTGCACTTTCTAGTGTTTTATATAAATGAAATCTACAGGTTTGGGGTTTTTTTTTTTTGGTCTGATTTCTTTCATTTTCAAAGTAATTAGGCTAAATGACTTTTGAGATTCATCCCTCCTATACATATCAGGGGTTGTTTGTTTTTGGTTGAACAAGTACAAAAATTTATTTGTAAAAGTGAATATTTTAAAGCAGCATAATTATGTAATTAACAGGGTTACGCACTCATGAAAAGAACATATTTCAGTGATGGCACAGAAAGACAGTGTGATGGGGCCATCAGAAACACGGACCTGGGCCAGGCATGGTGGCACATGTCTATAAGTGGCAGCCTAGGAAGCCGCGGCCAGGTGCAGGAATCGTGGTTCAAGTCCCGCCTGGGGCCCGTAGCGAGACCTAGTTCCAAAAAAAATAGCTGGGTGTGGTGGCGCGCGCCTGTAATCCCAGCTACCTGGGAAGCTGAGGCTGGGGGTTGCTTGAGTCTGTGGTACCCCGGGCAATGTGAGCCTGCAGTTCCACGGGCAAAAATAGCGAGACCTAGTCTCAAAAAAAACAGACCTGAGTCTGAACCCTGATCACTGCGAAGCTTCAACTTTCTAAGCATTTACAATGACATCTTTATACTCTAGTTTCTCTTCAGATCGTATAAATCTTTCGCTTTTTACAATGACATCTTTATTCACTTTATAATCAGGAAAGGAAAATTAAATTTTTTATAAAAACTGAATTTTGTGTTATTGTTTTGCATGAAACATCTTTTGTTGACATTCTACAAATAATACCATCCAATAATGTTCCAATACTTTCTCCTTGTGAAGATTATTTATATATCTTCTTGACATCTGTGACATCTGTTATTTCAGAAAGATTGTTCAGAGAAACTTGTTGACCTTCTACCTGAGATACAAGGTATTCTTGATCGATCTTGATTTATTCAGTTCTCTCTCTCTTCAACATAAATGATTAGAACTGAAATATCATGAGGAGATATCAAATTTTTTTCAAAGCCTCTAAGTTATTTGGGGAAAGGTTGAAAATAATTTCAGTAAATAGAGTTCTTGTTTTCATTTTTCCCAGATTGTAGAGGTGAACTGCTTTATTTGCTGCCACTTTATTTGCTGCCACAAATATCTGAAATGGATGGACAACCATTTTAGGCTTTATTAATGAACCATCATTGGCACCTTCTGGGACCTTATTTCTCAAATCTCCAGCATTTTTTACATCTTTAAGTAATAGAAGGGTCACCCTTCAGTCTGGAAATAGGTCCAGCTGATGAGTTAACTGTTTCAAAGATAAGCAGGATTCTCCAGCTCTCTCTTCTCAGGGCTGCCACCTGACCCAGCCAGCTAGCGGTCCATCCTGGAAGACGCTCCATCAAGTTCCCTGTCCATCTCCAAAGAGCTTGTATCAGTTGTTTTTTATTACTGAGTTTTACTGCATTGTATGAGTATATCACAATTTGTTTAGCCATCAACCTGGTGGGCATTTATGTTTTCAGATTTGGGCTGTTACAAATAAGATGATTATGGTTTTTGTTGTTGTTGTTTTGAGACTAGGTCTCGCTATTATTTTTGCCGGTGGAACCGCAGGCTCTCGTTGCCCGGGGTACCACAGACTCAAGCAATCCCCAGCCTCAGCTTCCGAGGTAGCTGGGGTTACAGGTGCGCACCACCACGCCCAGCTATTTTTTTGGAACTAGGTCTTGCTAAGGGCCCCAGGCGGGACTCGAACCGTGATCCCTAGCCCCGGCAGCTTCATAGACTGAAGCTTATAGGCACGAGCCACCGTGCCCGGCCTTGATTATGAACTTTTATTGCAATTGAGTTTGAGTTTTTAAGACATGATTTTACATCTAGAGTAAATGCCTAGGAACAGAATGACTAGATCATACAATAGGTATGTTTGACTTCTGAGACATTTCCTAACTATTTTCTAAAGTGGTTATACCATTTTACCTTCCCACTAGTACTGTATGAGATTACCAGTTTCTCCACATCCTCAACAACACTAGTTATGATCAATTTTTTTCATTTTTCCCATGGTAAAATTGGTCCCTTTAGTGTTTATTCTGGTTTTCTGTTTTACTTTTTAAGATTTGTTTCCTATTTTGTGCTTCTGTGTAGGTTATTTGAACTTTTAAAAATTTTTATCTTTAAGAGACTAGGTCTCGCTATGTTGCCCAGAGTTGTCTTGAACTCGCAGACTCACGTGATCCCCAGCCTCAGCCTCCCAGGTAACTGGGATTACAGGCATGTGCCACCACACCTGTCTTGAACTTTTTTTTATATTCTATTTTGATTTACCTACAGTGTTTTTTGAGCTTGGTACAACCTTTTTAGTGATTGCTCTAGGTATTACATTGTGTTTGTAATGTTGCAGTCTGTCACTTTGCGTGGATTCCAGTATTGAAACCTTATCTCCTTCAATATCCCTCTGCCTGCCCCTGTTGATAATTTAGTATTTCCTCTACATATATTAAGAGTCACATCAGATAGTGTTATACTTTTTCCTTCAATCATCAGACATAATTAAGGAAACTCACGGAGTTGGGACAGTTGTGGTGTATACCTATATTTTTACTTTTTACTGAAGTTCCAACATTCCTTAGCAAAAATTCTCTTAGTTTCCCTTCAATTGATTATCTTGGTTTCTTGATTCCTGAAGAATATTTTCACTTTATTCAGGAATTTCTTTTTAAAAATTGATACAGTATTAAGGATTTTTCCTAAAGGCTTTTGGAAATAGAGTATTACATTCTAATTTTAGTTATTTCTGATGAAAAAAATCTATTAAACATGTTGGGGTTCCCCCCATTTGTAAAGTGTTTCTTCCTTGCTGCTTTCAAAATTTTTATCCTTGTTTATCTTAAGAATTTCTTTAGGTTTATACTGTTTGGGGTTTGCTTACTTACTGAACTTGTTTATATCTTTTACTACCTGGAATTTTTTAGCCATTATTTCTTAGAGTATTTTCTTAGTCACATCTTCTTTCTGTTCTATAACTCTGGTGGCAAGAATATTAGATCTTTTGTTAAGAATCCTACAGATCCACAGCTGTGGTGTTTTAGGGTATTTTGTTTGTTTTGTGTAGTGGTTTGTTTTTGTTTTTGTTCCAGTCTGTTGTTCATCTTCTATATAAATTGCTTAATTTATGTTATGTCCTCAAGTTCACTGATTCTTTTCACTCTCCTTTCTGCTGTTCATTCCATCTACTAAGTTTTTATTTTGGTGGTTGTAACTTTCAGTTCTAAAAATTCCTAATGTTTGGTATAGTGGGCTGAGTGATTGCTCTTACCCCCCAAAAGATAAATATTCCATTTCATACTATTTTAGGTGTTATCTTTCTGAGACTTTTCTTTTCTTTTTTTTTTTTTGGAGAGTAGTCTCACTATTTTTGCCCCTGGACCTGCAGGCTCTTGTTGCCCGGGGTACCACAGACTCAAGCAGTCCCCAGTCTCAGCTTCCCAGGTAGCTGGGATTACAGGCATGCGCCACCACGCCCAGCTATTTTTTTGGAACTAGGTCTCACTACGAGCCCCAGGTGGGACTCAAACCGTGATCCCTAGCCCTGGCCGCTTCATAGGCTGAAGCTTACAGGCACGAGCCACCATGCCCAGCCCCAACTTTTACTTTTCAACTGTTCATAATTGCTTGTTGCAGCATTTTTATAAAGGCTGTTAATATCCTTGTCATTTAATCCTAACATGTGTCATCTTGGTATTTTGCATTCAACTTAAGATTTTCCAGGTTGGCCAGGCATGGTGGCGCATGCCTGTAATCCAAGCGCTGGGAGGCAAGAAGCCTGGGATTGGTTGAGTTCATGGGTTCGATACTACACCGGGCAACATAGTGAGACCTAGTCTCAAGTAATAGGTGTGACTTTTGAATGAAACTTGAATGTTTGGTTGCATAAAAGATTCTAGCTCTTTTTTAAAAAAAATTTCTGTAGTAGTCTGTCTCCTCTGATACGTTACCAACAGGGGAACTGGGGTTATGCCTCATTCTTGTCAGTTAGTGGTGGAATTCTAGGTGCCCTGCTTGGCTTCCTTGACACTTAGGGATGATGATGGGCCGTTGGTTACTGTTGACTTCAGACTCCATAGACACTGACCGGTTGAAGTAGGGATACACCCCACGTGACTGGGAGGATGACCTCATTACTGGGCAGTAGTGAAGGTCCTGGCTCGCTCAGCTAAATCTTTCCTGAAGCTGCTCCAGTACTTTTAGTTTTTAGTTCTAAATCTTTTTTGCATAAGATCACAAGCTGAGATTTTATAATTTGATCTTTCAAAGTTTATTTTTTAGTTTAGTTCTGATCCCAAAGACTAGAGTAAGTAAGTTCCTTTTGTGTACACATGGAATGTATGCATAGTTCCTTCTGTAATATAAACCTTTGGGTTGAAAATCCCAAATCTGGAATAAGAATGACTGGCTTAAAATTATGTTACCAGGCTGGGCACGGTAGCTCATGCCTGTAATCGGAAGCCTAGGAAGCCATGGCCGGGGCCAGGAATCGCGGTTCAAGTCTCCCTGGGGCATGTAGCAAGACCTAGTTCCAAAAAAAATAGCTGGGCATGGTGGCGCATGCCTTTAATCCCAGCTACCTGGGAAGCTGAGGCTGGGGATTGCTTGAGTCTGTGGTACCCTGGGCAACATGAGCCTGCGGTTCCACAGGCAAAAATAGCGAGATCTAGTCTGAAACACACACACACACACACACACACACACACACACACCACACAAAGAATTTGTTACCACTCTACTGGATGATCTTAGACAAATTTTATAAACTTTCTGGACCTCATTTCTTCATTTTTAAAGTGAATTTAATCATCAGATATAGCTGTTGAGATGATCCAAACAATGTTACTTTAATTTAAAAATTCTTGTGCTCTGTTTTACAGGAAATAAAAAAATGCAGTAAACTTTGGCCTAATTCCTTTTAGGATATAACTTGTAGAAAACTCTCAAAATATAAAGAATTTGGGAGGAAATTACATAATTCAGTGCTATGTTGATGCCAAGTAATATTTTAAATTCTTTTTTCTAGTACAAGACGAAGTAGGTTTGTAACTTTGGTGATTTGGAAAGTAGACTAAAAATTGCATGTTTGGGTTCTGTCCATTAAATGTTATATAAGCAGACATGATTTTCTTCATTATGTGCTTTTTATGTGCTTGTGAATCTTTTTGAATTATAGATTTACATTGAACTGCCATTTTCTTAACTTTAAAAACCACCTGGGCACGGTGGTCCGTGCCTGAAACTGACAGCTTATGGAGTCATGGCGGGGTCTGGGGATGGCGGCTCAAGCCCCGCCCGGGGTAACGCAGCGAGACCTAGTCCCAAAAAAATAGCTGGACGTGGTGGCACGCACTTGTAATCCTAGCTACCTGGGAAGCTGAGGCTGGGGATCGCTTGAGTCTGTGTTACCCTGGGCAATGTGAACCTGCAATTCCACAGGCAAAAATAGTGAGTCCTAGTCTCAAAGAAAAAAAAAGATATGAAGGACTACTTGAGTATAGTAGAGGTGTCAAATGGTTAATGTCTGTACTACATTAAAAACACATCTGAGCCAGGCACAGTGGCACGTGCCTTTAATCGCAGCCTACAGAGGACTAGGAATTAGCCAGGACTAGGAATTGCTTGAGTCCACAGGTTTGAGACCCACCCGGGGCAACATAGCGAGACCTAATCCCAAAAAATAGCCAGGCCTGGTGGCACACGCCTGTAATCCCAACTACCTGGGAAGCTGAGGCTGGGGATTGCTTGAATCCATGGTACCCTAGGCAATGTGAGTCTGCGGTTCCCCAGGCAGAATAGCAAGACCTAGTCTCAAACACACACACACACACACACACACACACACACACACACACACGTAGGTAAGAGGATGGTGATAGAAATTAGTCCACAAAGAAGGGTAAATATGGGAGAAGTGGACCCTGCCATATTAAGAACATACAAATTGACAATTTTGAAATAACATTTTGTATCTAGTGGCGTAACAGTATGTACTGATAAGGCTGAAGTGAAATTGTGATCACTCATTTCCAGGCACTGGAAGTTGCTAGGGCCTTTTGAGAAAGTAGATGAGCCTGCAGAGCAAGGACCGTACATGTTTACATTTCTGTGATCTAATATCATTACTAGAATTTGTAGATAAATCCGGAAGATAAAGGATATATTCAAAAAGGCATTAACTAAGTGTGGTGGCGTGCGCCTGTAATCCCAGCTACCTGGGAGGCTGAGGCTGGAGATTCCTTGAGTCCATGGGTTTGAGACTACCCTGGGCAACAGAGCTAGACCTAGTCTCTTAAAAAATAATAATAATAATAATAATAATAAAATAAAAAGGCATTAACTATAAAAGTGTACCATTCAGTTGGGGCTTTTCCTAATTAGCAAACATCATTTAGATGATTGCCATCCTCTCACCTCCACTCATCAAATCCCATGGCCCCAGGTGGTGTTTTCCATTCGTAGATGAGTATAGAAATGGTCTGTTTCATGGAGCCATTCACAGGTCAGCTCTAGACTTTTACTCCCAAGTCTCTAACCAAGACTGTTTACCAAGCCGGGCACGGTGGCTCGTGCCTGTAAGCTTCAGCCTATGAAGCGGCCGGGGCTAGGGATCGCGGTTCGAGTTCCGCCTGGGACCCGTAGTGAGATCTAGTTCCCAAAAAACAGCTGGGCGTGGTGGCGTGCGCCTGTCATCCCAGCTACCTGGGAAGCTGATGCTGGGGATAGCTTGAGTCTGTGGTACCCCAGGCAATGAGAGCCTGCGGTTCCACAGGCAAAAATAGCGAGACCTAGTCTCAAAAAAAACAAAAAAAAAACTTTACCAAAAGAGAAATGAGAGAAGACTTGAATCTTTGGCCTCTGGTAGCAGAGAGGAAAAAAGTTTCAGAAGAAATAGAACTTGAGTAGAACAAGAACACGAGGAGACCACACTTGGCAGTGACGCATCCTGCTTAGAAATGTTAGTTCACATTCTACTTATTCAGTTTTCCTTCTCTTTCTACACCTCCTCCCAAGCTTCTCTGCTCCAGTTGCAGTAGTGTGCCCTGACATTTAAGTCATTCTCTCAGTGCTCACAGAGAAGGAAGGGGGTTTGGAAACAGAAGTATATTTGAAAACCCCTCTGACTCTTCAGTAAAAGCATTTTCTGGGCAGCTGGACATTT
The DNA here is from genome assembly GCA_004024945.1 of Uropsilus gracilis. Lineage (NCBI taxonomy): Eukaryota > Metazoa > Chordata > Mammalia > Eulipotyphla > Talpidae > Uropsilus > Uropsilus gracilis. The sequence goes on along the minus strand of PVHY01015614.1, from coordinate 16,810 downwards.
ATAGTCAATGCGTGGGTTTAGGCTGCCGGATTCTTCCAGATGCCGTTGGAAAACTGGGCTCTACGGGTTCAGCATTTTCTGGGCTAGTGCTTAGCCAGCATACAGTATGTACTTCTCTCTCTGTGTTAAATTGCTGCTTTAAGACTTACATACAGCCGGGCATGGTGGCTCGTGCCTGTAAGCTTTAGCCTATGAAGCGGCCGGGGCGAGGGATCGCGTTTTGAGTCCCACCTGGGGCCTGTAGTGAGACCTGGTTCCAAAAAAAATAGCTGGGCATGGTGGCGCGCACCTGTAATCTCAGCTACCTGGGAAGCTGAGGCTCGGGATTGCTTGAGTCTGTGGTACCCCGAGCAACGAGAGCCTGCGGTTCCATGGGCAAAAATAGCGAGACCTCGTCTCAAAAAAAAAAAAAAAAAGACTTAGACCACCAGTTCCTCCCCCTACCCAGGAAAACGTTTGTATGAAATTCTGAACTGTTGAGAAATTATTTTATAGCAGTAACTGTTGAAAGGATAGAATTTGTCTTTTGTATAGACAGAGGTGTAGAGAGCAAGTTGTCTAATAACTGCACTGATTTTGGCTTACTGGGACAAATACAAATTGAAGAAGAAATGTTTTCGATGTGCCATTTGGCAAAAATCTGTGCCTGAACCTTGGAATGTCAATCATTGTGGAGTCTACATTGGGGACCTGACTGACTTCACAGTTTAAAGATGCCATGGCCGGGCACAGTGGCACATGCTTATAAGCAACAGCTCATGGAGTCATAGTGGGGCCTGGAGATCGTGGTTCGAGTCTCACCCAGGGCAACACAGCGAGACCTAGCCCCAAAAATAGCTGGGCATGGTGGCGTGCACCTGTAATCCTAGCTACCTGGGAAGCTGAGGCTGGGGATTGCTTGAGTTTGTGGTACTCCAGGCAACATGAGCCTGCGGGTCCCTGGGCAAAAATACTGAGACCTAGTCTCAAAAAAAAAAAAAAAAAGGCATGTTTATTCTTTGCGGTTTTATAACTTGTACGTTCGGTGGTCTGAGCTCCATTGGGTATAAGGGCTGGAAGCAGGAGTTGTTCTTGGAAACCCTGTGGTGAGATCTTAGTGTGGTCAGATTCTGTGTCAGCCTTTTTTTTTTTTGAGACTAGGTCTCTCTATTTTTGCCTGTGGAACTGCAGGCTCACGTTGCCCGGGGTACCACAGACTCAAGCAATCCCCAGCCTCAGCTTCCCATGTAGCTGGGATTACAAGCATGCACCACCATGCCCAGCTGTGTTTTTTTGGAACCAGGTCCTGCTACGGACCCCAGGTGGGACTCGAACCACGATCCCTAGTCCCAGCCGCTTCATAGGCTGAAGCTTACAGGCACGAGACACCTTGCCCGGCTTCTGTGTTAGTCTTAATAATTACTTGTTATGTTGATGCCTGAGTTGTTGTGGTTTTTGTTTTTCTACTTCATTGACCTTTTGGAAATTATTCCAAGTCTTTTTCCCTAAATCTTAACCCAACTTTTAAATTAGGTAATTCTGAACCCAGAACACTTAGGAGTTGTTTTAACTTATTGAAATGATAGTAAGTGAATGTAATTGGCACATCATGAATATCCTGCCTCAGCTACTCAGCGTTGGCAGGAGTCGATACTAAGCAGTCATTTGTCCTGGACTTTCTCCCTCGTCACCATGCAGATGCTGCAGGTGTTTTCTCTCTGTGCACCGATGACTCTTAAATCACCTCCTGCGGAGCTGGGTGTCCCAGCGACCGGGCGCCAGCTGTTGGGTGTTTCAGCAGAACAGCTTGCGCCTCTTTGGCTGCTCCAGTCCCAGTGAGCAGTCCTGGCTGCTCTGGGGAACAGAGCACACAGGCGGGGGCTCTTCATGGGGCCTGTGGTGGCTGGGTTGAATCTGCTGAGAGGTTTCTTGCCTTGACTTTGTCCTACGGGTGCCAGTTTATCTTCATTGAATTTTTACAAACGGCTTAGCTTCCTGTCGTAGTTTCTTAGGCTACAGTGACTTTAGCATCATGGGGTCACTGCTGCATCGTTTCTCCGACCATTTGTATTGGAAGGAGAAAGTGGTGGTGTTCAGACTCAACCTGTGTCCTCTGTGATTGAGTTCTGTATCATGTAGAAAATTTTGTTTCTTCCCTGAAAGTTACATGTTAGTGATGTATTCTTTTCTATGGGAGGAAACATGGCAGCCTTCTTTTTTCTTTTTTCCTCCTAGAGGGAATCTGGAAAAGTTGCAAGCAGAACATCATTTCTCTAGGAAAATTTTGGATAACAGGAGTTCTGGATAACAGGTAAAATATATTTATTTGAATTTCTTTGGTGATGCTATAATCACCTATAATCTACAGAGGTAAAATGGTAGAAGAGCAGCCAGGCATGGTGGTGTGCGCCTGTAGTCCAAGTGCTGGGTGACAAGAGGCCAGGGGTTGCTTGAGTTTGTGAGTTCGAGACTACCCCAGACTACATAGTGAGACCTGCTGGTCTTGAAAAAGCAGCCGGGTGTGGTGGCGCACACCTGTAATCTCAGCTACCTGGGAGGCTGAGACTGGAGATTGCTTGAGTCCACAGGATTGAGACTACCCGGGACAACATAGTGAGACCTAGTCTAAAAAAAAAAAAAAAATGGTAGAGGAGGAAAAAGAGGGAAAGTAATTGTGTTTTATGTCAGGGGTTGTGTTTGTGTGAGTGATTTTCACATGTATTAGCTCATTTTTTTTTTTTTTTTTTTACAAAGATTCTGGACACAGATTTAAGCAACTCAGAATAGAACTGTCCTTCAGAGTGCTTTTTTAAAATGTATTTGCCTATTGATTAGAGTTAATGCCCTCACAATCCAATTTAGTTACCATCGACCAAAACCACAATACAGAACCCTATAGGATTCCGCCATGCCTGAGGCCTAGTTAGGGTGTACCTTCCTGGTTCCTCTCAGTCTCCTGTTTTAGTTCTTGATCATTGCCAATTATTTGCAGCTGTACCATTTCCTTCCCTCTTTCCAGCAGTCACTGGATCCAAAGTCTGAGTTTCTAAGTAAGCTGCCTCGCAGAGGAGCTCAGTCTCAGCGTCCCCCTATGTTCTCAGTGGTCATGTCATCATGACTGGGCCAAATAGCCATGGCTTTCTTCTCTCTTACAGAATTCGGACCGTCTTCTAAAACAGCAGTTTATTTGAAGATTCTGGTATATTGTGTCTGAGAAATGTTTCTGGGTGCTAGCTGCATTTTTTTTTTTTTTTTTTTTTTTTTGAGACTAGGTCTTGCTATTTTTGCCCGTGGAACTGCAGGCTCTCGTTGCCCGGGGTACCACAGACTCAAACAACCCCCAGCCTCAGCTTCCCAGGTAGCTGGGATTATAGGGGCACACCACTATGCCCAGCTTTTCAATTTTGTTTTTTAAACTAGGGAAGACATGAAAGCAGACCTGAGGCCCGGCCTGTAAGCAGCAGTCTAGGAAGCTGCGGCCGGAACCAGGGATTGCGGTTCGAATCCTGCTCAGGGCAATATAATGAGACCTAGTTCCAAAAAAATAGCTGGGCGTGGTGGTACGCGCCTGTAATCCTAGCTACCAGGACGCTTAGGCTGGGGATCGTTTGATTCCGTGGTACCCCGGACAATGTGAGCCTGCGGTTCCACGGGCAAAAATAGCGAGGCTTAGTCTCATCAAAAAAGAAAGAAAGAAAGAAAGAAAGAAAGAAAGAAAGCAGACCTGACTTGTAGGACTTCACAGGCCCAGCCAGTTGTTCAGACTCCTTGATGGCAGTTGCATTCTAGTATGAACCTTGAAGTTAGATTTCAGTATGCAGAAAAGCAGTTCCTGGAGATATCATTACTAACAAATGATTAAGATTTTTGATAGTTACTGATTTCCCTTTGGTATTTTTCCATGCTTTATTAGGGCAAAAAAATCCAGCCACCATGAGTTGGAGCTTCCTGACTCGTCTGCTCGAGGAGATCCACAACCATTCCACGTTTGTGGGAAAGATCTGGCTCACTGTACTGATCGTCTTCCGGATTGTCCTCACAGCTGTAGGCGGAGAATCCATCTATTATGACGAGCAAAGCAAATTCGTGTGCAACACAGAGCAGCCGGGCTGCGAGAATGTCTGCTATGATGCCTTTGCACCCCTCTCCCATGTGCGCTTCTGGGTGTTCCAGATCATCCTGGTGGCAACCCCCTCCGTGATGTACCTGGGCTACGCCATTCATAAGATCGCCAAAATGGAGCATGGTGAAACAGACAAGAAGGCAGCTCGGAGCAAACCCTATGCCATGCGTTGGAAACAGCACCGGGCTCTAGAAGAAACAGAAGAGGACCATGAGGAAGACCCCATGATGTACCCAGAAATGGAATTAGAAAGTGAGAAAGAAAATAAAGAGCAGAGCCAACCTAAAACTAAGCACGATGGCCGACAGCGGATTCGGGAAGACGGGCTCATGAAAATCTATGTGCTGCAGTTGCTGGCAAGGACCGTGTTTGAGGTGGGTTTTCTGATAGGGCAGTATTTTCTGTATGGTTTCCAAGTGCACCCATTTTACGTGTGCAGCAGACTTCCTTGCCCCCATAAGATAGACTGCTTCATTTCTAGACCCACTGAAAAGACCATTTTCCTTCTGATAATGTACGGCGTTACAGGTCTCTGCCTATTGCTTAACATTTGGGAGATGCTTCATTTGGGGTTTGGAACCATTCGAGACTCACTAAACAGTAAAAGGAGGGAACTGGAAGATCCGGGTGCTTATAATTATCCTTTCACTTGGAATACACCATCTGCTCCCCCTGGCTATAACATTGCCGTCAAACCAGATCAGATCCAGTACACTGAACTGTCCAACGCTAAGATCGCCTACAAGCAAAACAAGGCCAACATCGCCCAGGAGCAGCAGTACGGCAGCCATGAGGAGAACCTCCCAGCTGACCTGGAGACTCTGCAGCGGGAGATCAGAATGGCTCAGGAGCGCCTGGATTTAGCAATCCAGGCCTACAGTCACCAAAACAACCCCCACGGTCCCCGGGGAAAAAAAGCCAAAGTGGGGTCCAAAGCTGGGTCCAACAAAAGCAGTGCTAGTAGCAAATCAGGGGACGGGAAGACCTCCGTCTGGATCTAATCTTGGCTTAAAACTTGTGCTTTCCATAGTTGATGGTAAGCAGCGGCTCACTGAGTAATGACTTCCATTGAGTAAACACTCGGCGCTGCTTATCTTCAGGGATGCTGCTGGCGCGTGACCCCAGCTTGGGGGACGCCGAAGGCAGGCCTGGGCCGGGGCGGAGCGGGAGACGCAGGGTCCCTGGGCACATGCTCCGGCAATAAGGCAGTCGCAGAGCTCTGCGTCTGTCCCTTCCACATCCGGCAAAGAGCAGATATATTTAAATCATTCTGTTGAGTAGTTTTGTATGTACAGTATTATGGTACTCTTTTTCAGTATGAGACTTTTTTTTTTTTTGGTATTTGTACATTGGACCACTGTAGTTAAACTTTTATATTAAAGGGGGGGAACATCCTTACAGGTGATGCCTATTAGGCTAGCGTTATTACTGCTTTCAGCAAACTCCAACCTGGGTTTAAAGTTTTATAGATGCTATACTTTACAAAGTGCCTCTCATGTTGCAGGGAAGATTCCAGATTCATAAGAAGAAAAAGGAGGAATCAGTTTTCAGTCTGGAAAGAAATTCCATGTCAGGAGATTGAGATGTTCTCTACTTGAGAAATCTCTGAATCTCATTCATGTGCCCAGAGTTGTATTCTGTCTTTGAAAACCTATTTATAGTTTCAAAGGAGGTAAGTGATTCTCTGCAGAATTCCTTTAATACCAAGCATTGCTAGTATTGCTTTGATGATGTGTGTTTATAATTTAGTTCTTTCAAGAAAAAGACTAATCCACAAAAGGTATCCCCGACCCTGGTGGTGGTGTGGAGACCCCACTGAGCTGTTACTAAGGTTCCTCTGACAACGCGAAACCACACCTGGAAAATGAGCCCTTAGAATGCTTAGTTGTACACCTGTCTGATTTGCCTTAAATCTCTATCCAGATACCTGTCTGCCTCTCCGGTTTCTTAAGAAGTCAACGGTAGATATTTTCTGTATTAACATTAAAAATACAAATGTTTCCTTGTGGCTAAGAATACAGCTACTTGGACTGCATATGGCAGAAGACAAATACAAATTCCTTATTTTTAATAATTTACTGGCAGCTTCTATAGCCAGTATAGTTTTCTCCCTGGAAGACCGGTCAGACCTAGGATTCTGTTTGTAAATAGACCTAAAGAGAACTTCTGTATGTACTCCCTTAGGCATGTCTGCTTATCAGTGATGGCATCAGCGTTGACTTAACACTTGTAATTTACAGTATTTTATTGCCATTCTCAACCTTCTGTTGGAAAGCTTTCCTCTCCTGTCACACTCATGTGTTTAGTTTGCTTTACCATCTGTGAGGTTCTGAGTAAGAGCTTGGTAAAGACTTAAGGTACATCCTTCTAACCCCCAGGGAGCATTTCATTTTGGATGTCTTATTTCTAAAAACTGTTAAAAGTCACCTCTGACTTTGAGATTCTAAAAAGTATTGTTTCTTTCTTTTAATTTTAAAATCCTGGTTCTTCATTATTTAGGAAAATCCTAAACACACCCTTTATGGTTTTTTTTTCTCTTATGTTAACCTTTTTTTCACCTTTGCATTTCTCCCTCTTCCCCACCAAAAAAAAAAAAAAAAAGGAAAGTCAGTAGAAAATGTGACCTTATCTAACTGTGGATTTACCTTTATTTTGCTTGTTTTTTTAATCTATAAAATTTAGCCTAAGAAGCTTCTCAGGGTCTCTGACCTTCTTAAGCAAAAAGCAAACTCAGGTGAGACTGAAGAGGCAATCTGAGAAAATAGTATACGTGTATGTATTCTGGAAAGCTAACAGACAACCATAGTTTCCTTCAATCCAAGTGTCTATTAAGGAAATTCATACAATTAGTCTAAGAAACAGGTGAGATTTGGAAAAGGTAATTAGGATGAAGATCAATTAATTCTATGTCATTAGCACTTCAAGCATATTTCCTATTTGAAGGACAGAAAATACACAAACTCTTGTCCCTCTAGTCAAAGCCTGAAGCGCAGCATGGCCTTGCCAGCGGGAAGCTTGGGTTTGAGGGTGGTGAGAGGAGTCGGGGACAGTGCTGGGCAGGAACCTCTGGCGCCAGAGGCAACTCTGGGATGCCTGCACACACCGTCCCCCCACTCGTCCTAAGGAAGATGTTAGCGTTTGTGTCTGCATGATTCTTTAACTTCTTAAAGTACATGGAGAGGTAGGCTCAGTCACTCCCATGTGCACATGCTTTTAAATTCTATTTTTCTCACTAAGTTTTCACTTTGGTGTGAATTTCCCAGCTCTCACTGCTTTCTTGGTACATTTCTTTCTACCTTTAGGCATGAGTTCAGATGCCAAAGCCATTTTCCCCTAATGACATGTTACGGACCTGCATGAAGAAAATGGCCCTGTTGTGTCTAGCTTATTAACCCATTAACTGAGTCTACATCAAATCTATAACAATTTTATTCTGACTTTTTCTCTGGAACTTGGAGCTGTTTGTATAAAAAGCATATGTCAGCAGGGATTTTCACCCTGTTCATAACCCTTTGACTTGCCTTAGGAGACATGCTCTTCTCTATGTAGATGTTACATGCTCAGCCCTTCACCTACAAGAATCAGGGTCTGATCAACCTCACGCTGATGTTCCTTAACCTACTGTTGGGTGTATTCAGATACGATGTTTCCTCTACTCAGCTTTGTTAAATCTGTTCATATTTGTAAAATGAACAGACCTTTTCCTTAGTTCAATTTAAGGGGAGAATTAGGTAACATTTTTCCCTAAAGAAATTGCAGTTCATTCTGTGGCTTTTTCTTTGCTTTATGACTTAGTTTTTCTATTTCTGTATTTGTTTAAAACACTGTTCACTTGAAGCCCCCCCCCCAACCCCCGGGAATTTTCCTTGACCGATGTCTATAGAATTGCTCTCAATGGCTGTGAGCCTTGCCATATAAAATGGTTCTCGTGTGTAAGAATTCCCTCGTACCAGTGTCTTTCAGAAGCTACAGGTGTGTCTTTGAAGAGAAATCATTAGGAGTCTTCCCCTGTCATTTCTTTGTGTTAAGAAGATCATTTTATGTTTCTAAGTTTCAGGGGCCTCTACCACTCAGAAATACTACCAAATAGATAAGAGTCTGTGGTAAAAGGTATAAGATACCAGCTCTTACTATTGGCTGTTTATCTGAGTTCTCAGCTTCAAAAAAATAATACTTGAAAGAACCATGTGATGATAGTAAGATGTCCTTCTGTGCCCTTTGTGACAGGAATCAGTGATGGTTTAAAACACTTGCTCTAAGCAGTTTATACCAAGAATGGACTTAAATGTTATTCCTGTTAGTCATACCTATGCTTTACGCGTCAGGTTTCTAAATGCCTGTACTTTATGCTTTCTGTTTCATTTAAGAGGCAGTTTACTTCTAAAAATAACGTCTTTAGTTTATGATAAATTTTTTGCTAGTCAACTTTTGGTAAAAGGCAATTGTGTATACTTGAACCTGCATTAAGAATTGCCTTTTAAAGAGAAAAATGAAGGAAAAAGAAATGTCTTTTTATTAATGAAAAATCTTTTCTGTCTATGAAGAAAAATACCTGAACTCAAAAATATGCAATGACTGTCATTTTGATCGGAAGGTTCCAGGTGTTAGATTGTCTTTATAAAATCATGTAATCTCATGCAGAGTCTTATCACCTGCAGATAACAGAGCCCCCCTGCACCTGTCCAGCACAGTTTTGAAATGAAATGTGAATTCCTCTGTATGTCATCATCTGTAATCATTCGCCTTCGCCATCAAATGTTAGAATCATTAGGTTGAATTGCATCCTTGTCACTAATTCTGGCCACACATCATGGAAAATCTAAAAAAAAAATTGTCATTTCTACTGTAGCTGCGTTGTTTTTGATAATGATGTTAAGTGAATTTGGTTCATGCACATTCCACTTTAGGAAACTTTTTAAAGAAGCCGTCCATAGCATTCCAAACCCCAGCAGTCCAAGTAAAGTCTTCCTCCTGTGCAAAGTCTCTACAGTGGTAACAGAAGAGGCCTGTATTTGAGGGTTGGCTTGTTGAACCAGCAGAAGACAGTTGTATGCTTCCAAAATGAGGGGGAGGGGGGGAACAGAGCAGATTTCTTGCACTCAATTGTGTTTTCTTAAAAAAAAGTCTCTACCTCAGGCACTGTTAGGTACGGCTAGCTAGGACTCACAGCTTCTTTAACCAGCAATCTGATGTCACATGGTGTGCAGCTTGGGTATTGTATGAACAGCTAAGGAATCGCCCACACTAGTGCCAAAAATCACTCGTCGCTGATTTTGCTCTGTACGGTTGATGTAAAACTATGGTGGGGACAGACTCTGTGCTCGGGGCCTTGTCTCTGGGAAGATTTTGTCAGCTTCAAATGTTTCATCAGTTCCAAATACAGTTTAGAAGATTCATGTGTGGTCTGTGCATCTTTTCCTAAAACTTGAACAGCCAGCTGCCAGGAACGTCACATTGAGGATTTTACCCTGGTCTGCGTATGTAATAATACCCAAGAGCTTAATGGTTTATACTAAGAACCTGGTACAAAAATCTTTTCTCCAGTATTCACCTGTAAGCTGATCTCGGTGGGAATGCAGAAGCCGGGGAATTTCCAAGTAGAGCTTTGGGAAGTATAACTTTCCTCAAAGTATAACTGGGTAGGACATCTGTCAGACAGCTGTATCTCACTGCATCAGCGTATTTCCGGCATTGTCCTGAGGGAACGATCTTGGGCAGGAGCAAGGGGAGGCTGAGGTCTAAACACAAACGGCACACCCTATCTCTAACCCCTGTGCTCCCCCAGGCCTCTTCTCCAGGAGGGGTGCCTTCCGAGGATGCTCCCGACAGGTCCAGGGCAATCTTGTCTGGCTAAACTGCTTTCTAGAGCAAGCAGAGACCGGGAGAGACCCAGCAGAGGCTGGCATTTGTCACAGCAATGCCCTCTGCCCCCACAGACTCAGAATAGCTGCCCAGTAGAGCCCACTGTCAACAGCACAGACTGTGGACTGGTCAGCCAACCATATTTGGTAATTGGTGAGCTGTTGGAAAGCCGTCGGAGCAGTTAAGTCACTGTTAGTTTTGAAAGTGGATTCTTTGGCAGATCACCATCAAAACAGTAGTAGTACCTGGATAAGGTATTGGCATCAACATTAAAATTAGTTCGCTCTGCTCTGTAGAGTTTTACACTATGTCTGAGTGTTTCAGAGTTTATGTTCTCAACATACTGTACTTTCTAGGGTTTGTCTTCTCCAGTTATCTCACATTGGAAGCAGGTTACACAGGGCCACGAAGACGTGAAGCTGAGGACAGAGTCCGGGGCTGCTCATCACCTGCTCCGTGGCTCCATCCAGTAGCCTTTGCTCTTCCCCTAGCGGTGCGTGCCCTGCAGTTTGTGGGCTTTCTTGTGGGTGGAAGTGGGGGATGGGTCACTACTGGTGGGCCTTGGGGTGTCTGCAGCATTTTTTCCAAATGTGTCAGTTGACTCACCCATGGCTGCAGAGGGAAGGCCTCTTGGTTCCTTGGACCCCTGTCAGGGCAGGTCATCAGGACTAGGGAGCGCCCCAGGTGATGTTAAAAAAAATGCTACTGTATCGTTTATGTGCCATTGAATTCGCCCATCTTGGTGAGTAGTGCGCACTGGGTCCAACTACATACAAGTGCCTGTAGTTGATAGCTACTCTGGAAGTCACAGAAGAGTTGCTCCACCCAAACACTGGGTAATTCTTACATTACGAAGATTTTGAGAACTGAGAAGAATGAGAGAAACAGCCAAAGATGTGAGAGCCACTTACCTTGGGGGGGTGGAAAGTAAAGTGTACGCCAGAGTAAAAGGGAGAAGAGGGGTTTGTTCTGAAAGATCTCTGTCTCAAGGGGTTTAGCCCTGACAACAGCATCACCTCGTCTGCCAGCCCAGTGATGTCTGGATGGAGCGCTGTGGGGGACCCGCTGAGGGTGGGAACAGCGGAAGGGGAGGGCTGGGGTGGGGCTGGGTGCTGGGAAGAGTCCACCCCAGAGTAGACACTTAGGAATAGGTTTTCAGGACACCCTTCAGTGAGGGATCAACCCTTCTGACTTATGCCTGAGGAGGCCTGTAGGAAACCACGATCCCACTTGGTGTGCTACATGGTGAGTCAGTGTCATTGCTTAGAAATCCCCCGGCCTGGCATGGTGGTGCATGCCTGTAAGCAGCAGGCTAGGAAGCCACGGCAGGGACCAGGGATCGTGGTTCGAGTCCCGCTCGGGGCAATGTAGTGAGACCTCGTTCCAAAAAATAAACAGCATGGTGGTGCGCGCCTATAATCCCAGCTACCTGGGAAGCTGAGGCTGGGGATTGCTTGAGTCCGTGGTACCCCGGGCAACTAGAGCCTGTGGTTCCACAGGCAAAAATAGCGAGACCTAGTCTCAAAAAAAAAAAGGTGAAATTTTATCTTTGCTCCGGGAACATCGAAAAACACGGACAAACAGCTCCTTTGGCCTGGCTCATTTTCCAGAAAGCATACTGCAGCTGTGGCCTCTACCCAGCAGGCAGATCCTGATGCTGGATCCTGTACCCAGGTGCTAACAAGGATGGTGACAGGCCCGGCTCCTGACTGCAGGGTGGTCTGCATGAGGACTTGGGTCCTGAAAATACTTTTAATACCCAAAGCCCTGGAAAAAGTAGGTGCAAGGGGTCAGTGGGTTGTTTACTTCACATTCCGATGGAGACACGCGCAGGCATCTGCTGCAGCCTTTTGAGCCAGTTGTGAACCAGCTTCTGTTACACTGTTTGCTTTCAGTGGTCTGCTTTTGAGGGCTTGTTGGCCTCAGAAGAGACATTATGGGGTGGGTATTGCTGTTCCTTTTATATAATTCTTTGCCCTGAGACATGAGCAGCCACTCAAGCCAGGCCTCACGTTCCTGGAAAATGGCTGGAAGAGGGAAGGGGGGAGCATTCAGCATAGATACAGAATAAGGGGTGGGGGTGGGGACTGTTCTTGTGAGGAGGCACATGAAGCACCAAAGTGCAGCTAGGTCCTGCCAGGGAAGTGTGACTAGGTGCTAAGTGGGAGCCCACCCCCATGAATAAAATACGGGCTGCCTGGTTAAATTTGAATTTCAGATTAACAGTGGATAATTATACTGCATGACACCTATTTCTGAAATCTGGTCAAAAGGGGCAGAAGCCACTAGCCAACAAACCACTGGTCCACATCACCCATGCGTAGCAGTTGCCACTCAAAAGCAGTTTAAACAACAGGGTTTTATTAACAAGGGAAATTAACCAGGAAAATTAAAAGTCCTCACAGCCACAGATGGCCATTTGTCTTACCCCAGTCACCATTTATATGGTCCCAGACACATGTTCAAGATGGCCCTTTGCCCTTCCAAACCTGAGGCAGGGGCTGCAAAGCCCAGTCTTTCTCTGGCATCTTCTCCAGTGTACTGCGTTGCTCCACTTCTCCTAGGCTCTTCAAATTTCTTCCACAATTGCTGATGCACAAATTAGCTTTCCAAATCCCAGGCCATCTCCAGGTACTGGCTTACTATGCCACCTTGCTGCGGTGCCACACTCTCCACACCAGCTACACTCCTGCCAGTCTTGGTTCCTTGCCACCTCTAGTCAGGCCAAGTGAGCCTGTTCTTTCAGTCTGCCATTTTCATCTCCTTTCTCTTTCCTTTCTCCTTTTCTTGCTCCTTCCTTTTATCTCCACTCACACTTTTTTTTTTTTTTTTGGAGACTAGGTCTCGCTATTTTTGCCCGTGGAACCGCAGGCTCTTGTTGCCCGGGGTACCACAGACTCAAGCAATCCCCAGCCTCAGCTTCCCAGGTAGCTGGGATTTCAGGCGCATGCCACCACGCCCAGCTATTTTTTTGGAACTAGGTCTTGCTACGGATCCCAGGTGGGACTGGAACCGCGATTCCTAGCCCCGGCTGCTTCATAGGCTGAAGCTTACAGGCACGAGCCACCGTGCCCGGCCTTCCACCCACTCTTCCACTTCCCACTTTCTCTCATTGCTCTCTCAGACTCCACCCACCAGGGCATTTTGGCACCTATTCAATTTACAACTGCATCACTACCCTGTATCATTTCTACTTTAAAAATTATTTGCCCAATATTCAAATTTCATTGACTAGCCTACATTTTTACATTCTAAAATTCTCCTTTGATTTAACTCAGATGTGTTCTGAAGCCCTGGCAGAAAGGGCTTCAGTCAACTATTAGAAAAACTTACCAATCCCACTTCTGGATATGTATCAAAAATGAAAGTTCTAGTCACAAGGATGCCTTAAAAAGAGAAAATTCCTGTCACATGGATGAGCCTTTGCGGACTTTATGCTAAGTAAGTCAGCCCCAGTGGGACAAGTACTGAGTCCAAATGTACATTTAAATAGAATCAAGCTGGGCATGGTGGCATGTGCCTGTAATCCCAGCTACCTGGGAGACTGAGGCTAGGAATCACTTGAGTCTGCAGGTTTGCGGCAACCCTGGGCAAATAGAAAATAATAACAATAACTAGTTCAGATCATGGAAAGAGTGGTGAGTGCCAGGGACTGGGGAAATGTGTGGTCAGGAATGTTTTCAGTTTTGCAAGATTAAAAAGTTCTAGAAATCAGTTAAGTGACTCTGTAAATACACTACTGAACTATACACTTGAAACTCATGAAGAGGAAATCTTGGTTTTTACCACAACTAATAAATGCACTTAGAATATATAAACTTACAAAAGAAGAAAAGAACTTCGATAGATACAAAAGGGCATCTATTGAACAAGCCAAAGTCCCCCCTCACCAATGCCCACCAGGCACCAGTGGGCAGGAATTGTAGGGAGGCAGAACTTGGCTACCCCTCACCAGTGCCCACCAGGGCGGCAGAACTTGGCTACCATTCAGGTTTCCTGGTAACTTTGTGTGGGGTAAGTGAGCTGGTCAGGCTTTTCCCTCCATTAGCCTCTCTGACCAGCACCTGTGTTGCTGCGCCCTTCCCGTGAGTGCAGCGTACCTGGCCCAGTGCGCATGCGCATGCATGAGTGGGCTCACCTGGGCCTGAGAGGCTAAAAGGCAGTGCCATCCCCAGGTGGGTGGGGGGTGGGGGGCAAAGTGAGCAAGAAAATGCCAGAGAAAGAGTGAAGTGAAGATTCCAGGGAAGCTGAGGGCTCGTCTGCCACGCTTGTGTACCGGGTTCCCAAGAGAGAACCAGTGAAGTCCACCAAGGGCTCTGGGACTCTCCTTGTCTGCGTAACTGCTAGAACGAATGAAGAGCCCTCGCAGATGAGGGTGCCCGCGCTAACACTGGCGTCACGAAGAGGCTGGTTGCCTCAACACTTTTTTCTGTGGGGTGTGTTTCCCGTCCTTATGGGAATTCATGCAGAGGTCAAGTTGGGGACTTTACAGGAGAACCATGTGGGAAGCTGGGCAGATTAATTCCTTGGGACCCTCTCTCCAGATTCTGCCGTTCTCCCTGGGTCAACAGGGTTTTAGTCTCCATTCCCTTTCCAAACAACACTGCTTATCAGACTGTTTACCTCTTTTTTCCTTTCCCTGAAGTACCTGGGGGTGATAGGAAAGTATTCCCGTGTGGACAATAGCGGAACATTTATGAGATACTCAAAATAAGGAAGGACCCACACAAGCCCCTGGAAGCAGGTGGTTGACTCTGTGTCTGAGCAGCAGGCCTGGTCTTCCTCAGAGCTCTGCTGTCCCTACTCTGCGCCCCAGGGAGGCACAGGTGTCAGCCACAGACTCACCAGCGGCGGGGGGGGAGGGGGTATGTTAGGTGGTGCTGTGGAAGGTGCTGCAAAAAGTGCAAATTTGCAGAACAAGAATCCCTTTACAGAGCTGAAGAAATAGGACTTCTGCTTTAAGTGACAGCGAGTTCAAGGGAGACCCCTGAATGTGAGTCCCCCTGCCTGTGAGTGTGGTGGACACAGTAACCCCTTCCCTGCTGCCACATGCGGCTGATTATGATGGACAACCTAATTCCGATTCTTTTTTTTTTTAGAGACTAGGTCTCATGATATTGCCCAGGGTAGTCCCAAACCCATGGACTCAAGTGATCCCTAGCCTCAGCCTCCCAGGTAGCTGGGATTACAGGCGTGTGCCATCACACCCGCCCAGCAATTTTTTTGAGACTAGGTCTCACTATGTTGCCCAGGGTAGTCTTGAACCCGCAGACTCAAGTGATCCCTAGCCTCTGCCTCCCAAATAGCTGGGATTACTGGCGTGCCATGCCCAGCTTGATCCCAATTCTTTCTTACAATGCCCTCCGCTCTTTCTGCTTACGTACTGGGAAAGAAGTTTCCACGGTGAGCACGTGCCAGGGGGGTTTGTCTCCAATGAAACGTTTCTTTCCATGTCACAAAGATCAAATTCCAAAGAAAACTCCAGTGAATAGAATAACTGAGCCAGTCTGGATTTTCAGGTCCCCATCTGTTTCCCCTTTCTTCCCCCAACCCAACACACAGCTGCCTTTATATAGTCTGTGGCACTCTCCTTTCGTCAAACATTTATAAAACCGCACTGTGGGCATCAGAATTTGGGACTACGGCACTAAAGGCAGGCCCAGCCTCCATGGGGTGCGGTCTCTGTGTGGGTTCCGAGGCATCAAACTAGGAGGCGCCCCAGGAACACACGCAGAGACGCACAGGCTGGTTTTCTGGAGCAAGTGGTGTAAGTTGAGTCTAAAAGGTGATTTTGATCAAAAAAGAGATGAGCAGGAGTTAGAGAAGGAGGAAGTGAGGTCAGTGGGACGGGGTGCAAGGGCGTCCACCTGAGTTGGCACCAAGGCTGAGCCTGGGGGATGAGGCAGCTGAAATGAGCCTAGGCAGGTCGGGGGTGGAGATGAGCTGGAGCTCCTGACTGGCCGGAAGTCACCCTGAGGGCAAGGCAGAGGGTGAAGCAGCGAGGCCAGGTGGGGTCTTGTTGATGGAAGTGGGTTTGGGGTCAGTAGCTTCCAGAGCTGCACCAAGGGCTGCTGGGTGGGAGGTGGAGAAACACGGCCCTGGGAGCTTCTGTCAGGAAGTGTGACTGCAAGGATCCGGGGCTGTGGCCAGGGAGTGGGGTGTGGTGGTGGTTTTGTTTTCAATGTATAGGATGGAAAGAGGTCTTGACTTACGGGAAGGATAGAGTTGACCCGGGGAGAGGCTTGGTTGAGTGGCAGATGAGGTCCGGAAAGATAGGAGGGTTAGGGCTTAAAGGAAGGGGGAGGGGTTACGCCTTGTGGGGAGGGACCCCAGCGCAGGGCACTACCAGGGCCTTAGCAGCAGGTTTTCAGATTGTGAAGTAGAGGGCATGGTGGCACACGCCTGTAATCCCAGTTACCTGGGAGGCTGCGGCTGGGGATCACTTGAGTTCGTGGGTTTGAGACAACCCTGGGCAACATAGCGAGACCTGGTCTCTTTAAGAAAAAAATCAGGTTGTGAAATAGGAGGGTAGAGCTCATCTGGGTGACAGGGCATCGATAACATGAGCTCTACCCAGAGCAAAGGAGGGAATATGAAGTGGTGGGGAGAGGGAGGCGCACTGCACGGTAAAGGCAGGTGTGCCTGTGCGCTCAGCTGAAGTGGAGGCTGATTTGTACTGATGTCAGCCCGAGAAGCCTGGGATTCACCCTGCCTGCCCCTCCCCCACTCCTACACGTAAATCTTCCCCTCAGATTAGCGAAGGGACAGCTGCCCATAGAAAGCAGTCTCCTGGGTGAGCTGTGCTCATGGTTTGTCCTCAGGCAGGAACACTTTTTTTTTTTTTTT
>PVHY01015613.1:0-35626 GCA_004024945.1 Uropsilus gracilis | reverse complement strand
ACATGGATACCATCTCCCCCAGCAAGAGGCAGGGTATAGAAGGAAGGCAGGAGTAGGCCTACAGTATTTCCCTCTCGTCCCCAGCATTAAGCGGGAACGGGTCCAAGTGCCTTCATTCAGCTATAGTACCTGAGACTACCTCACCCAAGGAAGCCCAAAGTATCAGGTGAGGGCAGGAGGCTGAGGAGCCATGATCCAGGCCTGAGGGAAGGTGGACATAGAGGTCCAGAATGTGGCTCTCCAGACTGACGTCACCAGGGGGGTGTCATGGGCTGAGGGTTCTGCAGATAGGACATCACCACAGCAGAAATGGACAGCCTGAGACAGGAGAGAAATGTTAGTAGTTCAGGATGGGTAGGCTTGGATCCCTCCTCCCCTCTCTCAGGAGACCATCCCTCTCTAGGCCGAGCCTCACATGAAGCTACTCATCATCTGCTTAGTGTCTTCCGAGCTACGGGAGTTGGCGAAGCTGATGAAGGAACAGTAGACGGCCACCCACGCACACCACTTCAGCTGGGGAAAAAACAGGTGGGTTGGTAAGTTAGGTCAGTGAGAAACACACCAACGAGGCCCCATAGGGGACAGTCCCAGGCAATCATTTCATTGATGCAGCTTACCTCCGACCTACCCCACCCCCACACAGTACTCTAGACACCGGTTTCTGGTCCTACATCCCTGACACCACAGCATCTCCTAAAGTCTAAGACCGGCCTTTGACATTCCCAATCATGTCAAGGACCCCATCCTTTCTCCACGAGTTCCTTCTAATTTGCTTAAAAGTCTGGCCACGGCCGTAAGCCAGCTTCCCCAGCAACTACTCGAGCAACCGCTTGGACGCAAGCCTTCCTCCCCAGGAACTCCCTTTCCCCGCTCCCAACGCATGCGTCTTCCCAGCCCAGGGTCATCCAGCCCCGCCCCTAGCATACCCAGGCCCCGCCCACTCTGCGCGGGCCGGCTCCCTTCGGAACCCTCTCCCTAGCCTCGCAGTCAAATGAAGTTACCCAGGCCCCGCCCACCTTGAGCATGAGCCCGCACATGCTGAAGATCATGCCAAGCAGGTTCATGTAATCCGGCGTCGGGTCGTCCAAGGCCGGGTTACACTCGCTCGGCGGAGGCTTGTACCTGCGGCAGGCTCAAGAGTCAGGGGCGCTCAAAGTCCCGCCCCTGGGATGGGCAAGCGCGTCCCTGGGTCCCGACCCACAATCCAAGCCCCATTCCCATGACGCTGGAGGTCCTCACCTCAGCACTTTGTTCGGCCTCCGCGGATCCGACATATTGTTGGTGGACATTGCAAGTCGGAGGTCGCACCTCTTCCGCTGCTGGAGCGGCAGCTTCCGGTGTGGAAACGGAGAGTGATTTCTAGAGTAACACCCGCAGCCCTCACGCTTCGGTTCCTAGTGCCGGGGGCCAGGACTTCCTCTACTTGGGGGAGACAGAATTAGAAGAGGCGGAAATGTTCCTTAAAAACTGGAAGTGGGGGCAAATTTTTGGAAATAGGTTTCAAAATTTCCAACGCTAGCTTCAAAAAATTTGAAATTTTAAACCCAAAATCGAGAAACAGGAAGTGGACGCGGGAGGACAATAGTGTTGTTCACCCGAGCGTGTTTGTACGCCGTGGACTCCTGAGTTCATAAGGCAGCAGGGGAAGCATCCTAGAGCAATGGCTTTCCCGGAGCCGAAGCCGCGGGGTCCGGAACTGCCACAGAAACGGTTGAAGACGCTGGACTGCGGGCAGGGGGCCGTGAGAGCCGTGCGATTTAATGGTGAGCACCCTTATCTTCATTTCGATTCCTCCCGCCTCCTAAGGTCAGCGGCCCACTAACTGCCTCTGATGATCCCCAGCGGATGGCAATTACTGCCTAACGTGTGGCAGCGACAAGACCCTGAAGCTGTGGAACCCTCTACGGGGGACGCTGCTGCGAACGTACAGTGGTCACGGTTACGAGGTGCTGGATGCGGCCGGGTGAGCTGGAAGCGAAGCCGGGATCCGGGCCCTGAGGCCGGGGCCGGAGGTCGATGCTGACCGTCCCTCCTCTGCTCCCTAGCTCATTTGACAACAGTAGCCTCTGCTCCGGCGGCGGGGACAAGGCAGTGGTGCTGTGGGATGTAGCATCTGGGCAAGCCGTTCGTAAATTCCGGGGCCACGCGGGGGTGAGTGCACGCAGGAGTTTTCCGTAGATCGTGGATTGGTGAGGTGACCCGCATTAAGGTGTAGGTGGTGACAAGGACACCCCCCACCCCTCTTCAGCGCAAGTCTTCTTCCCCTATGGCCCAGCATTTAACAGATCTTCACCTTATAGTTTTCCCAAACATGTATTTCACCTCCCCAATGCTAAGTCCTTGCTTTAACTTGTATTGGGAAGTCGCCTTTATCCCAAACCCCCAAAGCCTAGCCTACTCTGAGTGGCAGTTCCTGTTTCTCAGAAGGTGAATACGGTGCAGTTTAATGAAGAGGCCACTGTCATCCTGTCTGGTGAGTCTGGAGCCTTTTTGGGAGACCCTTGGTGCCATCCTTCTATCCCACCCTTCTACCCCAAAACTTCTCCTTACCTTCCTACTGGTCTCACAGGTTCAATTGATTCTAGCATTCGCTGCTGGGACTGCCGCTCTCGGAGGCCTGAGCCAGTGCAGACACTGGATGAAGCCAGGGATGGCATATCTAGTGTAAAGGTGTCAGACCATGAGATCTTGGCAGGGTGAGTGGAGCAAGAACTTTGGCCTTCCCTAAGTGCTTAGATTAAAATCGTATTCTCCACATAGCAACTCACAAGGGCCTGAATGATCTGGTTCATGCTGATCTCTCAGCTTCTACTCAAGCCTTATTTCTGCAAGGCATGCGTCTACCCAGGAACTTTGCAATTGTTCTTTCTCTGCCTGAACTGCCCTTCGGCTGCTTATTCAAAGTGTATTTCAACACCTATTACAGGCTACCTTTTTAGTTTTTGAGCATACAGCAGTGAACAAAATAGGGAAAGAACCTGCCAATATAGGACTGATATTTTGGTCATAAAAAAGTTTTTAAAAAACTCTCATGCAGTGCTGCCCAAGCGTTGTCACAGCCCTGGAGAGTGCCATTGCCAGGGGCAGTTGGGACAGCGCAGTGTTTGTGGCTGGCCCTGGTCCCATCCCTCTCTTCTTAGACTGCCTATGATTGGTTCCTTCTCATCCTTTAAGTCCCAACAGAGGATGCTTTCTACAGATCAGAAACAGAATGATGTATGGGACCTGATTGGCCCTTGGGTCTGAGTCTCAAAGCCAGTGCCTCAGAATTCTACTTGTGGGCCAGTTTAGTGCATGTTTTCCTGGCCAGCCCCGAGTCTGGGCATGACAGTCTGAGGGTGCACAAGCAGGGCAGGCCCAACCTTGCCCTGAGGACCCTTTCAGAGATGGAAGGTACAGGGACCCTGAAGCTCTCTGGAGCCACGAACCCACTGGCTCAAGTCCATGCTTCAACTGACCTACCCTCTCCTACAGCTCCGTGGATGGTCGGGTGAGACGCTATGACATGAGGATGGGGCAGCTCTTTTCAGACTATGTGGGCAGTAAGTATGACTGGGGCTTGTGGACAGGAAGGGAAGGCAGGGACAGTATGTGCCTCAGCCTTACCCCACCTCCCAGGCCCTATCACATGTATCTGCTTCAGCCGGGATGGGCAATGCATCCTGGTTTCCAGCCTGGACTCCACATTGCGGCTTCTGGACAAGGACACCGGAGAGTTGCTGGGCGAGTGAGTCCTTGGGGTTGTGGTATCCTACCCCCGCCCCTGGTGAGACCCAAGCCTCCCTGACTCCACTTCCATCCCCAGGTACACAGGCCATAAGAACCAAGAGTACAAGCTGGACTGCTGCCTGAGCGAGCGTGACACGCATGTTGTCAGCTGCTCTGAGGATGGGAAGGTTTTCTTCTGGGATCTAGTAGAGGTAAGCTTTTCTAACATGACTCCGTACTGAAGCACCTGACCCTTCCACAGTTACTCCCAGGCCTAAAAACAGGAGCACTATTAGAACTGGGATCTCTAAGAACAGAGTAAAAGTGAAAGGACAAGGCAGGAAGGGCATTCCTGGTGAAGAGACTAGTATGTGCTAAGACTTGGAGGTGTGGCATGTACACACTGGTCAGGAAGTAGAAAGCACTTTGGGATGATAATGACAGCAGCAGGATCTAAAGCAGTGCTGCAAAGGCCAGTCTAAGCCCCTGAGATTAATCCTGGGGAAAAAGGGCTGGCAGTAGTATCTGAACCTAGGTGAGATGGAACTGTAGTTTTTCAACTACAGGTAGCCTGAGCTATGTGAGCATCCCCATGTTGCAGTTTCCAGCCTCAAGCCTTGTGAGTCCTGTCCTGATATGTAGGGGCATCCAGCTGGAATAGGTCACTGAGGTTTAGTGGGGTCTGGGCTGGGTTAGGGCGGGGTGGATTAAGTTGCCCTAGGAGGATGAAAGGAACTAAGAGACTCAGTAGGCTCAAGAGGCTAGATCTATCTCTAAAACTAAGAAAGTGAAAATGTTTCTATTTCAAGACTGGAAGTTACCCTGAAGGGAACGGCACATGAAAAACATTTTCAGGGTGGAAAGAACTGTATATACTGGAGTCTGACTGACTGTGGAGTCACCAGGAAAGTGAGAGCGCTGAGGCCATGAAATGGGCCATTGGAGCGCAGAGGGCAGGAAGAGGAGCTGGGAGCAGGACAGAGCTTGGTAGCTATGAAGGTGGAGAGAATGAGCAGTCTCCTGACAAAGTTCAAAGTCAGGATCCTCTTAGATTTGCTGATAAAGGAATGTGAATTGTGAGGAAGACCCCGAAGCTACTTGGCCTGAGCATCCAAAAGGCTGGAGTAGCTGGGGTTCTTTGGAGCAGGTTCTGTAGGTTGAATCAGATAGCTGAAGATCAGGGGAAGGGGACATACTCATTCTGTTTCCCATCCCCTCACTCCACAGAGTGCCCTGGCACTGGCCCTGCCAGTGGGTTCCGGTGTGGTGCAATCACTGGCCTTTCACCCCACGGAGCCCTGCCTGCTGACTGCCATAGCAGGTAACATCCAGTGCTGGCGGGAAGAGGCCTATGAAGCAGAGGGTGGAGCAGGCTGAAGTCAGTGAACCCACTACCACCGCCAAGGACACAGACACAGACTCAGAAGGACAACTGAGACCATTTATTCTAGACACGCTGCTGACTAAAGAATGGGGTAGGGGCTGGAACTACAAATGAATAAATTGAGAAGGAAGTGAGGGCTTGGACTGCAGCCCTTCAATCCTCTTTCTTTTCAGACTTGAATGCATTTACCCTTTGGGCAAAGGTTTCAGCCACAAGCAGGGGAAAGACCAGGGAGGCATCAGCATAGACCTGCAGAGGGGACCCAAGTGAGTTGTATGACCCTGTGGCATCAGCCTGGAAGACCCAGCACCCCACCAGTCAGCCAGTCCTCACCTTAACAGGCTGTGCATCCATCCGAATCTTTCCCCAAGACACAGCTTCATCTGGCCGGGCACCTGAGTCAGAGCCATCAAACTCCTGGGCTGTGTTAATGTAGACGGCGTAGTCCGCCCCATTCCGCTGTGGGAAGGGCAGGGCCGCCGGTCAGCCAGTCAGGAAAGAGACAAAGAGGCAGGGCACTATAGGCAGAAAGGCTAAGGACTATGTCCTAGATGAAAGAAGCCCTTGGGGCCCAACTCAACTCCTGGGTGGTGTGGGGAAGGGTTGCTGAGCGGATGACGGGCAACCTTTCTCCAAATCTACCACAACAACCTCCCACATCTCAGCAGGAATTGCCACCTACTCTTAATTTCAGAAGACCTCAAAACCCAAATACCTCTGCATCCCTACCATGTCCAGCAACCACAGGGTTAGCTGTGAGCACCCAAGCTACAACTCTCAAGACCCTACAGGTTCTGCCTGCCACCTATCACTGTCCTGTTCTCTGGCCTTCTAGCTGTTCCCTGACTTCTTCTGGTACCTCAGAGCTTTTCCACTGATTAGTCCATCCGCCAGGAACTTTCCCAAGACAATCACATGGCTCGTGGGAAGCACTTCCCAGAAAGGTTTCCCTTTTAACGCAGGGCCTCTTTTTACTACCATCTTGTTAGCTCCTTATTTTCTCCATAGTCAGACTGCCACCTGATTTACTGTGTGTCTCTCCCACTAGAATAGTAGCATGTGCTAAGGACTGCAAGCATGTCACAAGAGGGCAGGGATCCTGGCTCTAGTCCACAGCAATCTCCCTGGCACATGGTTTAGGCCTAACAAAGGCACATCTGCTAACAGACCCAGATGCCACCCCCACCACAAATGAAGCACACTGCATCCCCACTCACCATGAGGTTGGCATTGGCGATGTGGTGCTTGACCACACCCCCACCCAAGATGATCATGCCAGAGCATTTGGCAAAGATGGCTTGTGTATTGATGAGCCTCAGATCTGGGGGGGAAAGGCTGTGTCAGAGAGTGGGCCCAATCAACCTTGCTCCCTGCTCCTTAGTGGCCCTGGTACCTCACCCTCAACGATGTCCAGGACCAGGCCTGGGTTCTTGTAGGAATGGAAGAAGATCATGTCTCCCAATGAGCCATCTGTGAGCGCTGGGCTCAACACGGGGATGTGATTCTGGGGAAAGACAAAGACAGTGGCTGAAGCTGAGCCCAGTGGAAGAAGCCTGGTCCTATTCTGGTGGCCTCTCTTCTGTCAGATTGTGTTCAGGGTGTTAACTCCTCTGGACCTTAGTTTCCTCAACTGTATGGTTGGATAGGGGTGAAAATAGCATATCCCTCACAGGTGAGTCATATGCAAGAAAACCAACATAAAATATTTAGGTCGTATCTGGCAGGTAAGAAATGGTAGCTCTATTTCAATTGTTGGACCTTACAACCTCTGAGAAGCATGGAACCCTATACCAGACTCCATGGAGTTATTCACCCCTGCACTGAATGTTCTCTAGTAATAGGAGAGCTATGTAATCTCAGACAAACTGCCTACCTTCTCTGTGACTAAGGTTCCTCACCTATGAGTGGGTGTTAAGTTGACTGTGAAGATGAAATGAGTTAACACATGCAATGGCTTGCCATTTCTGCCCCCACCTGCCCCTTACCTTCTGGGCCCAGTAATACACTGAATCTGGGTTGTTGATCTCCTTGCCAAGTCGGGCAATCATCTTCGAAGGTGTCCACTTCACACCCTGGGAGGGAACATGGGCTTCAGCCAGCAGTGCCTCCCCTGACTTACACCACATTACCCTCCATCTTCATTACTCCAGCTCCACCTCAGTGTTCTGTTCCAGCACCATCTGGTCCAGAATAGGCATCAACCAGTCCTCAAACTTGCAGTAATTGTCATTAGGCACCAGCAGGTTCCCGATCCTGGGAACAGAAGGCATGTGGGACCTCAGTACCCTCAGCACAGTTCCCTACCCAGCACCACTCAGGATTCCTACCTATTGATCCCATTCTCACGAAGCTCCTTCCCCCTGAGACTGAACTCTCCTAGGTATGTGGGTGCCAGACATTTGATGAGGTCCTCCTCCACACCACCAGCTGTGGTCACCAAGACATCCACCTACAGTCACAAGGTAATAGGTTTACTCAGGAAGGATGGATGATCTGCCCACATACCACATTCTGTTCCAAGACCCCCTGGGAGGTAAGGGGAATTCTGCTGCAAAGCAAAACATCCTTTTCCCCTGAGTAACACCAAACCATATCAACCGATTTCACTTAGATTGCCAGTGAGCTTATTGCTATTGAGACCCAGAGAGGCCAAGGCCACAGCCACACAGGCACACACCCCACCCCTATCTCCCAGGTCCCCACCATGTTGTGCTGGACGAGGTAACGGATGGTCTCACGGATGCCTGAACTGATGAGGTTGGACGTGTAGCCCAGAAAAATGGTGCAGCCAGTGAGTGGGCGGCGACTCTGGGTCAGGTCTGCATGGTGGTCTTCATCCTGAGACAGAGGTTCCAGCTTCTTCTCTATCTAAGGGTAAAGGCGAGGTCGAGTTAACCTCTGGCCCCAAACTCAAGTCCATGGATCCCAAAAGGGTTTCTGAGTCAGACCACACCCCCAGGTTCTGCCGGGATATGGGCTCAGGGATATGGGACGGCCTCTACCCTGTGCAGGCTCAGCCCAATTCAGTCGAAATCCCGGGGGACACACCAGGGATTTGTCCCCTTTCCGGAAAATTGCATCTCCTGTGCAGGTCCAGCCCCCTTTCCCACTGGGAAGAGCAAATCCAAGGTCCCCTCCTTGTCTGGGTTTCTCTCCAAGCCTCCTCAACCACCCGGCTTCCATCCCCGCTGCGCCCATTCTAAAATACTTTCACATGTTTTGTATAACCCACCTGCTATCTAGAAACAGCTCCCCTCACCCCATCGGTACACCGCTAGGACATCGATACTGGGGGAAAAGGTCCTCTTCCCAGCACACAAACTCCCAGCTAGGATGGGTCCCGCTCACCTCCAACTATTGGACCGCCCCAACGAAAGACATGCCTACTTCCTTAAGGGAGCCCCGCCCCTCCCGGTACCGCGGTGATGAGCCTTGAGGCCACGCCCCCTAGGCCCGGGAAGTCCTGCCCCCAGATCTCTCACCATGGAGTTAACTTGCTGCACTGCGCGCCCAAAGTTTGTGGCCTGGAAACCAGTAGTGCCGTAGGCCTCCAGCAGGGCACGGTAGTCCACACCACGGTTAAAGTCGTACCCCCGGACCTGGGCGCTCTCGGACGGCAGCGCTGAACTGTGCTTTAGCACAGCGGCCAGTGCCGCCGCGGGAGCCTTCCCCTCCCGGGGATCCTCCATGCTCCTGCGGCCCCACACCCAGGCTAGAGCTGCCCCAGGATGGCTCTCAGCGGCCTTGAGATACTAAGCTCCGGTTTAGTGTTCTTTGTAAGAGCACAGGAAACCAGTCTCGGGAAAAACCTGGAGAAAGCGCAGGAAGTGCTTAGTCACATGACACTCCTTTAGCGAGCGCGCGGCCATCTTTGCGCATGAGTGCCGTCGTACGGAAGCCTGGAGGAGCCGCTGTTCATTTCTCACGTGTTCTAAGTCGCAGATGACTAAAGAGCACAACTTCTACAGCCACCTGCTGGAGATCCACCGCGTTGCATGGCGCTTGCCCTTTCGCGTGTGTCTCCGGGAGAGAAGGTGTCTTCCTAGGTATCTTCTGGACAGGATTTAAGTCATCAGGCAGTATCAGACCGTTTCTGTATTTGAGTGTCTCGTCGAATGGAATAATGATTCCTGTCCGAGCTTATCTAGTCTCCAGAGCCTCTACATGAGGCATAATCCTCTGGTTTTCTTTCTCTGGTAGAGGCAGCAGTCCTGATCGTCCTCTGGAATTCAACGCTGACACCTCCTCCCTCCACATAACAGCATACCTTGTTAAAACTCCTTCCTCCAACAAGACTGTGAGACCCTCAAGAGTG
The DNA here is from genome assembly GCA_004024945.1 of Uropsilus gracilis. NCBI lineage: Eukaryota > Metazoa > Chordata > Mammalia > Eulipotyphla > Talpidae > Uropsilus > Uropsilus gracilis. The sequence goes on along the minus strand of PVHY01015613.1, from coordinate 26,219 downwards.
GGGTCTATGTCTTGGATCCTTCTAACCACAATGGACAGCGTCTGATTCGAATGGGACCCCTTTAATCACTCTACAATTTATGGAGACTATACTCCATATGGTGTCTGCTGGGCATTGACGACTTAATGGTGAAAGGATGCACTCCTAGAGCCCACAGTTTGGAAACAACCATAATAAATGCTGTTCAGTATTTAAACAGGGTGGTGCTTGAATGTTTGGGATGAGGCTCGTTGGTAGTCTTAATTGGAGGGACACATTGGTTGGGAAAGTACCAAGAAAGTAACCTAAGCCAAATCCGGAAAGCCCAAAAGGCCGCAAATGTGATGAACTAAGAGAGGCCTAGCCAGTGCAGTCTCTGAGGCTGGAAATGAGCTACTTAAGGAAGAACAGAATGGCCTCCTTGATATCCTTCAAAGTTCCCATGGCCTCCAGCCTAGACTCCCTTTTCTCCTGTTTATCTCCTAGCTGCGGCCAGAGAGTTTGTTAAACAGAAATCGAACACATCATAACAGCATACCTTGCCAGGCACGGTGGCGTGTCTTTAATCGCAGCCTTTAATCTCAGCCTAAGTGAGGCAGAGCCTGGGAATCGCTTGAGTCCCCGATTTCGAGACCCGCCTTGGGCAACATAGCAAGACCTAGTCTCAGAAAAATAGCTGGGGGCTGGGCATGGTGGCGCATGCCTGTAAGCGGCAGCCTAGGAAGCCGCAGCAGGGACCAGGGATCACAGTTCGAGTCCCGCTCTGAGCAACTTAGCGAGACCTAATTCCAAAAAAAATAGCTGGGCGTGGTAGTACACGCCTGTAATCCCAGCTACCTGGGAAGCTGAGGCCGGGGATCACTTGAGTTCATGATACCCCAGTCTAAGTGAGCCTGCGGTTCCCCGGGCAACAAAGCAAGACCTAATCTCAAAATAAATAAATAAAATAACAGCATACCTTGTTAAAATTTTCTAACACTGGCTTCTCCCTAGAAGTAAAAGTCAAGGCCCTCCACCATGACCTTGAAGAATGCTGACTTTGGTGCCCTCACTCATTGCTCTTCACTTACTTACACATACCTCCTCACTGTTCTAGAACCCACCAGTTCTTTTCTCATCAAGGGATTATTAAACTAAAAGTTTAGAAGGTAAATAAAAAGGCAGAGTGTGTTTGCTTGAGAGTCAAGGAATTGCAATTCAGGGTGCACAAATTTAAGTAGAAGTTAAATGTACTCTGAGGAAGGACCAAAGTTAGGGGGTCTCATGGAAGGAAAAGGGGAAGTGAGCAGTTAAGAATTTTTACTACAGGCTGGGCATGGTAGTACATACCTGTAAGCGGCAGCCTAGGAAGCTGCAGCCAGGGCCTGGGATCACGGTTTGAGTTCTGCCAGGAGCACTTAGCAAGACCTAGTTCCAAAAATATATAGCTGGGTGTGGTGGTGCCCACCTGTAATCCCAGCTACCTGGGAAGTTGAGGTTGGGGATTGCTTGAGTCTGTGGTACCCTGGGCAATGTGAGCCTGCAGGTCCACAGGCAAAAATAGCAAGACCTAGTCTCAAAAAAATAAAGAAAGAAAAAGAAAAAGAAATAAATAAAAAAAGAAATTTTACTACCAAGTTGAAACTGTTTTTTACTTTAATTGGTTACTAATTCTACTGTCTTGCAAAAAGTTCATGATCATCAACTCTCTAATAATTGTTTACTTGATGATTTCTTAAAACAATTGCTTTTTGTCTCAGTCCAAAGGTCTTTGTCCCAATTCAAACAAGATGTTAACTGACTCCACCTTAAAACTGGTTCCAGACTTCAGTTTGTCACTGTATGATACATCAGCTGCTCTCTGCCAGGAACACACCCTATCCCAGCCCCTTCCCTTTGAGGCCCTAGTCCAAATCACCTCCAAAAACATGCCGTAACTATCCTCTCACCCTTACCTCCTTTTTTTTTGTTCTCTTTCACATATCCTACTGTCCGTTCTTCCCTGATTGGAAGTGGCAGCTTTATGAGGGCAGGGTTATCTGGTCTCACTGCTTTTCTTTCTACTCTGCATAGTGCTGGCATATTGGTGCATTTGCTAAATAAATGAACTATACACAGGATACAGGGAAATCCATAGAATGAAGTTAGAGAGAGGTTGATAAATGAATTCAGAGGGCAGAAGTTGCCAAAATGGTCATGTAACTGGAGGCTGAAAAACAAAGCTGCAAGTCCAAATGTTATAGGTGGCACCGGTAGAGAGGAGAAACAGCATTGATGAGATATGTCCTGAGGCAAGAAAGAAGCAGTGTGGGTGGAGACTTGGATAAGGGTATATAAGAAGCTAGAGAAGGGAGTACCATTTTGGGCTTTAGCCCCCCAAAAAGCCATAACTCATCCCCAAAGAGCAACCATCCTAGAAGTTGGCCACCCCAGGATTTGGTCACCCCAGGGAAAAGAAAAAAGCTTCTAGAAATTCAGGAACAGGCCTTTTGTTTGAAAATAGAATTTGAACCTTTCAGTGATGAGAGAAGTAAACTTGCTGGACATTGGAAGATGAAGCTGCTGGATGCTGGAAAACTGGAATGTGAACCTCTAAAGATGAGAAAGGTAAACTTGCTGCAAAACTGGAATCTGTGGGCCTCCCAGAGATGGGGAAGCAAAGCTGCTGGAAACTGAATCTGGACCTCCCTAAAGACAAAAAAGTTAAAGCTGTTGAGACACCATATTGACCTTTTGTTCAAGATACAGAAGATGACACATTTAGGATGTTAAGACTGGCCAATAATAACTGGTGATTTGTGGCCTCAATGACTCTTGTTTTTTGCTTATTAAATAAATCTTAAATTGCCATTGTTTTCTGAACCTGAGTAGTCTTGCAATTGTGTGCACACGTGAAAGAACCCAGGCAGTGACCAGTTTAAATACTGGGCCCTCTCCTTCCTCAGTTTTAGTAGCCACTTCCACCCAGTTTCAGTCAGGGTCTGTGAGCTGTTGAAAGGAAGGTGGGTTGATACTAAGAGGCTGGTAAACCATCAGAGGGTTTTAAAAGGAAACTTAGGAACTTTTTTTTCTAAAATTATCTTACTGTGGTAAATTATACATAGGCTAAAATTGACCATCATAACATTTTAGGTGTCTGGTTAGTGACCACTTAAGTACATTCACATTGCACCACCTATCACCACCATACACCTCCAGAACTCTGTCATCTTCCCGGACAAATTCTGTTCCCATTAAAAGCTAAATAGCCATTCTCCCCAAGCCCTGGCACCGACCATTCTACTTTCTATCTCTATGACTCTGACTCCTCTAAGGGACCTCAAATAAGTGATTTTGTGACTGCTTTATTTTACTCAGCACAATGTCTTCTGAGTTCATTCATGCTATAATTTGATTTATTTCCAAATAGATTCTTAATAGATTCCCTAACAGGCTGTCTTGGGCAAATCAGGGGCAGGGAAGGGAGAGGGCATGGGAGACCAAGGCAAGGAGACCCCATGGTTCAGGGAGTAGAAATGGGTGTAAGACCAGATAGTACCAACAAGGGTGGAAAGAAGTAACCAACTTGATAACCTAATTTGAAGATTGAGCTGATAACTCTTGAGAAAGAATTATATGTGGGGATATGGAAAAGAGAGGAAAAAAGGAGTTCAAGATTTGGGTCAGAGCAATTGGGTGGATAGTGTGAATCTGGGGGCAGAAAGTTCAGGGGGAAGACTTTTTGATGAAATGAACATGATGGACCATGACAGGAGGCAAAAAGATCTTTGAGTTCTTTTTTTTTTTTTCTAGAGACTCGGTCTCCCTATGCTGCCCGGGGTCCTCTGGACTCAAACGATCCCCAGCCTCAGCCTCCCAGGTAGCTGGGATTACAGGCATGCGCGACCATGCCCAGCTATTTTTTGAGACTGGGTCCCACTATGTTGCCTGCCCCAGGTGGGTCTCAAACCCACACTCAAGTGATTCCCAGTCTCAGTCCTAGGCTGGGATTAAGTCCTAGGCTCAGTCCCAGTCTCCCGTCCTAGGCTGGGATTAAAGGCATGCACCACCGCACCCAGCAGATCCTTGAGATTTGAGGTGAGAGAATGGGTGGGATGGGGACACTGGAAGCCATCAGCATAAGCATATGAACTGTCTACTATAGATTAAGATCCCTCTGGAAGTGGAGAATATAGACTGAGAAGAGAGACAGGGCTGGAGTCTAGAGTAAACTCTGTATGCTGGGGGCCAGAGAGGCTAGCAAAAGAGAAGTGATGGGGTTAGCAGAAATCAAGAGGTCAAAGCAGAGCCCCTATACTCCCTCAGGCAAGCTGCTCAGCTTGCAGGGACTCAAGTCCCATGTGACTCCTGGGCAGCACCAGGCCCCATGGGGCAGGGACCCCCTCTGCCAAGGCAGCTGCTGCTGCTGCCACTGGTGACATTTCACTCCATGAGGATTCTGGCTTCAAAGTCTCTGCAGGGGTTGGAGAGGAAAACTGGAGGGGGTTGAAGAGGCCAGGCCAGTGAGTGGAGGGAGCCAGAGCAAAAGCGGGGCTGCAATCAGGTCGAGTCCTCAGCTGAGGTATGTGGTCCTGATGGGGTTCCGGGAGCAGCCATCCCTTCCCCACAGGGTCTGCAGTCCCCAGCAGACCCAGGGGAAGTGCAGGGACCTTAAGTGACCCAGGGGTTTGGGGTATGGGGTCTGGGGTCAAGTTCACTGCCTATGGACCTGCTCACCCTTCCCCAGATGTCTGGCAAGGTGGCCATTGGCAGTGACATCGGGCAGGCCCGGCGAGCTGTGGAGCAGCTGCGGATGGAGGCAGGCATCGAGCGAGTAAAGGTGAGGGCTGGGGTACGGTGGACGTTTGGGTCAGAGGTCCGGTGGATAGGCTGGGTTCTGACTAACTGGGCTGCCCTGCAGGTATCCAAAGCGGCTGCTGACCTGCTGCAGTTCTGCACAGAGCAGGCCAAAAGTGATCCCTTCCTTGTGGGCATCCCTGCTGCTACCAACCCTTTCAAGGAGAAGAAGCCCTGTGCTATCCTGTGAGCTGATGACCCAGGAGACCTCAATAAACATGAAGTGAATCTCCAAGGCATGCTTGGTTGGGCTGCAATGGGGAGCTTAGGGAGCACAGAGGAGGACTGCATGCTTGTGGGAGTCAGGTACACATTTAGCCCAGCCTCCCTTCCTGCCCACTCAGGTTCATGGCCACAGTACAACATACTCTGGATCATCCAAGGAAGAACCTACCCCTGAAACTATGGGGTAGCAGTGGCAGGTCTCCTCTCCCACTGCCAAAACACAGCCCAGGTCAGAGTCCCAATTTGCTGGTCACACACCCATATGACACATGCACACACCACTGTACAAACAGGTGTCCACATCTGATGATCTTACCCTCATACATACCCAACTGAAGTGCACGGATATACATATTACCAAAACAACACCTCCAAACCCATCTCCCAAGTGACACACACTTACCTGCAAAAATGCTTTTAAATGGGTATAGGTACATCTGGACACAGAATGACTGCCTCAGAAGCAGTCAAGATAGTCACAAATGAGTTTCTAGATCCCAGTCCCAAGTAGACTCAGGCAGCACTCTTGGGCAACACCAGAGCACCAGGTTTATTTCTCCTTCCCACTCAACAGAGAGCAGGAGACCAAATCATAACACAGGCCCGGAGCAGGGGAACAGTTCTGGAGGGGTGTCAGGACACAACACCAAGTTCCCCTCTTGTGGCAGGGGACCTTGACCCACCGTAGGCCAGACTTCTTGTGTCCTAGTCCAATGTGGGCAGGCAGAGGCAGCACCAGTGTGGGGGATGTTTCCCCTGAGAACAAAGACTGAGGCTCAATGAGTCGGCAGGCAGATCCACATCCTCTCCATCAGCTTAGGCCTGCAGCCTCCAGACTTCCAGCGACAGGCCCCCAGAGGCAGCCACCACCAGGTTGCCCTCAGCACAGATCTATGAGGGGAAGGATAACAGGAGTCAGAGGCATTCTGGGAAGCCAGGCAAAGCACATGGGGTAGGCCTTACCCCATTCAGCACATTGTGGTGGCTTCGGGTGCAGATAGTCCTTGGTGGGTCTGTGGGCACATGTATCTAGTGAGGTGCAAAGGACGAATGTCAAGAGGTATGCCCCTAAATAGGGGTGGCGTAGGAAGATGACCAGTTCAGAGGTCTTACCCGTATGCTCTTGTCTGTGGACGTGGTATACAAGGCACCCAGTGAGTGCTTGATCCCTGTAATCTGAGACCTGTGGCCCACATCAAAGGACTACAGGAGGGAAGGACAAGTGACACTCAGGCATGGCTCTCTCAGGGTCAGCTCCCATCTCCTCCCACCACCACCAAAGGGCAAAAGAGAATCAGGTAGGGGCTCTAGCAGACCCGGACAAGCTGGAAGGAGCCGTCAAGATTGGCAAACACGTGCAGCAAGCCCTGGTTGTCTCCAGCCCAGAGCTGGGGCTCCTGGTAGGACATGCAAAGCAGGTAGGAGTCCAGCTGTGGAAGGAATATGGGATGAAGCATTTCAGATCGGGCCTAACCAAAGGAAGCCCTGATCCCCAAAGGCCCCCAAGGAGTCCCCACCTGCAGCCGCTGCAGAACACTGTTGGTCCGGCGGTCAAACACCACGAGGGTGTGATCCTCACTGCCCGAGATGATGTGCCGGTCATCCGCCAGCAGAGCCAGCACAGCACTAGAGTGCAGCCGCCGGCTCTTCAACAGGACCGGGCCGGCTTTGTGGGGAATGGGTGAAAGGGGGGACATCAGAGCCCCCACAACCCTGAAACTTCTGAACCTCCATCCTCCCTGAAAATATCCTCCATCTGCTTCCCCCACCTGCTTCCTCATCCCCATCCTGCAGGAGAAAAACCCTCCTCATCCCAGCTGGATTGAGTCTCCCAGGACCACAAGACCTCTGCTCTCCATCTCCTCCAGTCACATCTACTCTCAGCATAGGTCATACTGACCAGATCTTGGCAGATCCACCTCTTGCCAATCACCTCAGCTCCAGGGTCCATCTAGATAAGCTCCCCACACCCACCCGTTCACCACTCCTAACTCTGTCTAAAGGTGCTCCAATTAAACAAAATAAAGCCAAGCAGAAAAGACTTATGTGCCTGGTAGTGTCCCTTTGTCCCAGATGATATTTTATATCATTTCCCATTAATCATATAGACCTGGATTTATTACGATTTTACAGATGAGAAACTCTGGTTCAATTAAATTAAAAAATAAGGAAGTCAGGATTCTAACTACCTCCAGGGTTGTCTCCTACCCAGGGATTCAGGTTCAGAAGCCCCTCCTCTGGGAGTCATTAATGTACTTTACCCATCCCAAGCACAAGTGAGGTCTACTACCACTCCCCTCCCCTAAGCCACTCCCTCCCCCATACAGCACCACTCTCATTGAGCAAGAGCTTACATGGTCACCCCAGTTACACTGTGAGTTCCAACTGACTCCTTTATAAACAATGATCCTGAAGTCCCCAAGCAGCACTGCTCTCCCCCCACTTGATGCCCCAGAGCCCCTGGCCCACCTCTGGGGTCGTAGATTGTCACCTTCTTGTCATAGGTGCCAGTCACCAAGATGTCAGGTCGGTAGGACAAGCACAGAACAGCTGCCTTGCCCCTGGGGACATAGGAACCACAGGGCTGAGCCTGAGGTCAGGCAGGGCCCATGCTCCCTAAGAGCCCCCTGGCCAAGAACCCTCGTACTTTATCTCACCAAACTGTTGCCCATCGGCTGCCATGTCCCAGAGCTTCACAGTGCTGTCCCAGGAACCAGAGCACACTCGATGGTCCAGCGCTGCCAAAGACCACACCCAGCCCTGTGGGAAGGGACCCCTGTGATCATTCCCATTCCCATGCCGCAGGAACAAAAGAGTGTAAGGAGGAAGATACCTATACCCAGAAGCCAAAACAAGTAGGAATTGTAAATTAGAGCTTAGATCTGTGGGTCTGTCTGACTTTAGAGCCTAGGACATTTGCACGTCCACCTAAAAATGTTTCTAAGTTATTCACCAGTGGTGATTTGAGGCCACATGACCAATGTGATTAAGAATGGAGACTCTACTCTGTGACTGGGGCAAATCCTGTTCCTCAGTTTCTTCATTGGGAAAATGAACGTAAAACAGCCCATGTCAACAGCTAAGATGCAGAGAGGTGTTCCTCACCAAACCCTCTGCAAATACTGCAGTGCATAATGTTCCACAAGTGAGAAAAATGGGGCACAGAGAAATTGGGTCCTTTGCCCAAGATCCCAAAGATAGAAAGTAGCAGAGAGGACTTGAACCCAGTTCCTGGTTGAGATCAAGTTCTATACCACTAGATGGTGTAGATCACCTCCATAACAGATAGAGATGCCCCTTGCAAATGATAGTCATGCACAGAGTTGTCTAGTCATAAAGGGCAATCTCATAAGTCCCCTGCTCTGGGCCTAATGTCTATTGAGCACCTACTATGTGTCTGATCATAAGTAAAGCTCTTAATGCATATTCATCTCATTCATCCTCGTACTAACTGCCCCCTGGACAGAAAGAGAAAGTGAGGCAAAAAAGAGTTACACATCTCCCTCTAAGTTACATCTATAGCAGAACTAGATTTAAATTAGTCAGATCTGGTGCCCATGCCCAGGTCCTTAGCCACAGTGTCCTTCCCAGACCTCAGGTCGCCTATCTAGGCCCTTACCTTGTGGGTGCTGTTCTGCTGGGAGCCTAGGGCCTTGACCAGGACCTGATTGGGCTCTGCCCCCAACTGTCGCAAGTCCCACAGATTGACATTGCGATCTCGAGAGCCTGAGAGACAGAGGGTCCCACCCTGGAAAGGGAATGAGGGAATATTGTCAGGATCCCCGTGGCCCACCCTCACTTACCCGCCCCCACCACTCCCTGCCTTACCTGGAGCAGCAGCACGGAATCAATGGAAGCAAAGTGCCCATCGGCCAGGCAGAAGTACTCAGCCCACCGTCCATCCTCTGCCCAGCGTGACAAGTGCTGCTCCAGCTCAATGCAGGCTGCTGGCCAGTCAAAGTCCTCCTCTGTGGGGCACCATGAGCAGGGTCCCCAGTTGGCAGGAACTCTGCCACCCACATCAGCTGTCTAAGCCCACCTCTGGATTCCAGGGAGTACAACCTACATCAGTCTTAGAAAAGAATCCTATCTAGGCTGGGCATGGTGGCGCATGCCTGTAGGTGGCAGCCTAGGAAGCCACGGCCGAGGCCAGGGATTGCGGTTAGAGTCCCGCTGGGGGCACGTAGCGAGACCTAGTCCCAAAAAAATAGCTGGGCGTGGTGGCATGCGCCCGTAATCCCTGAGGCTGGGGATTGCTTGAGTCTGTGGTATATTGGGCAACATGAACCTGCGGTTCCATGGGCAAAAATAGCAAGACCTAGTCTCAAAAAATAAAAACAAAAACAAAAACAAAAAACCCCTATCTAGATCTCTCCCACTCCTCAAAAGAAAACCAGTTTCTGGCTTTGGGAGCACCAGCCCAACTACCTCCAAGCAGGTATTATTCACATTCACCCCTATTTCCAGAAATTGGGAAACTGGAACCTAAGGGACACCGAAGTCAGGGGGATACAGCCTCAGGATGTTAAGGTTCTGCTGCAACTCCTTACTGAAGTCTAGCCTCAGCCCCTCAATCCTCAAGCTGGTTATAGGAGCTAGAACTTCATGGCTAACACTTCCTGCCTCAGACATCTGAACTGGATCTCAGGAAGTGTTTCTCAAACTTCTCTAGTAAACCAGAGAGCTTCATCAATGTATTATGTTCACAGATTCAGTGGTATAAATGCAGCCCAAGCATCAAAATATTCAGGAAAGTCTAATCAATTTTAAGGTTGCCAAATTGCCTTTCTCCTCCCACTTCCATGCCTGCCTGGAGGTAACCACTGGCTACTGCCTAAAATTCCTAGCCACTTGTGACTTGAATCTGCATTGCTGACTCGAGGGACCCCAAACTCTAAACACCAGCCTAGGTTCAAGGCCTCACCCCTAACTGGGTCAAGACTCTAGGGGTAAGGGATTTGGGAATCACCAATTGCTATCTCAGCATTTAGGCTACACATAAGGGTCTGAGGAGTCTTGGGCTTATCCTGAACCCCTAGCATAGATTCAGACAGCCTGAGACTTCCAAAATCTTTACCAAAACCTAGGTAGGGGTCAGGGCATTAGCACCACCAGATCTCAAGTCTCAGAACTTTGGATACTTTGGATCCTGAACTGAGGGACCCCAGCGCCCCCAGACAGATTACCACAGCCTCAGGACCCCAAGTATCTGTCTCATGATCCACCCAGAGGTCAGCAACTACCTCGGTTGCATGTCAGAGCCAGGACAGCCATGAAGCCTGCTCCAAAAGCAGTGCTCACAGAATCCCAGGAACCCCTCTGCCGCCCCAAGCCTGACTTGGGGCAGCAACCCCAAGTCCCGAGTTTGCGCACCTTCCACCACAGGGTAGGGTGCGCGTACTCGTCGCTGTGCACGTAGCCTCCAGGTGACATGGTCACGCACGAGGTCGCGCAACGCGTGGCACACGCGCGGCAGGACGTGGAGCACGAGGCGCGCGTCAAGGTAGGCGCATATTTCGAGCAGCAGCTCCGGGGGAAGACTCAGCAGTCCCGGCACGCCCACAGATGGACCCTTGGACGCGGCCCGGGACTCCAGGGTTCCAAGCGACGCGGCGGGCGCTGACAGTGGAGGGACGAGCGGGGGCGCCAGCCCAAGTTTCGGCGGAGTGAGAACACGAGCCACGTAAGCTTCTGCCTGCGAGTCAGGGTCCGGCTCTGTCTCCGAGTCGGAGTCATCGTCCCAAGTGCGAGGATCGTCGCGCGTTCCGAGGGGTAGCTCCATGGCGACCGGGTGGGCGCGGCCGGGCCCAGCCCAGTCAGCTGAGGGACCCCGCGTCCTGTCTCCTAGGTAGCGCGAGGATACTTCCGGCGCTGACTGATGATGCTACGCTCACGCCGGAAGTGACTCGCCCACGTGGAAACTAGAGCAATGTTTAACTCCGCTCCCTGGAGGGGTCTGGTGCCGCAGCTGCTTTCTGTTCCTCGTTCCTTCATTTAAAAAAAAAAAAAAACACCTACTTCTGGTAGCGCTGATGCGGAGAGCCAGCTGATTGTGGTTCGAAAGACGCGGCACTGTCGAACGCACTTCTCACAGGCAACAATTTAGAAATATAAAGTCCCTTTTCCGAGTTGGCGGTCTATGAAGCTAACGATTGCAACAACTCTTTACTTCCGGAGCCAGAAGCATGCATTGCTACACTGCTGGGACCTCAGTTACTTTGAATTCCCTAAAATCATATTGATATTATTTACGGAAAACCTATTTCGAGCCAGGCCCTCCACCTGATTGTTCTGATGGCTCTTTACTCGAACAGCACCCTGGCAGTGCGGCCTTCCTAGAGTATCCTGCCACAGCACTATAATCATTCCCTCCCTTCTCTCACCTTTTCTTTATCCTCCATGCTGTGTTTTTGTCTATGGGACACTATCATTGTCCTATTTATCTTGGTTCCCCGCTAAAATGCATACAGCTGTTGAAAGAATTTTGGATGTTGCCAATTTTTGGTTTTCCTAGGTAGATAATCCTTGGGCAGCACTGAGGTTTGGTTCTGCACCTTGCACAGCCCCTGAGCTCATCAATCCCTCATTTGCATCAGTAACTCATACTGCAGTAACTCAGACCTCCCACAGGCCTGGTACTAGGCTGTCTTCTACAAAAAAGCTCACAATTTTCAGCTATTCAGACTTGAAGTAAAAAATGACAGAACTGCAAGCACTCAATTCAGAATCTAGCAGGATCTGGAACCTGAGCCGTTAGGCTAATGAATGATTCCCCTCTAGTGAGTTCAGGATGCTTACTGTAAGGATGCACTGCATGTTACATTTATCTTTGTCTTCCAGGTTCACGATTACCTTATGGAAAATTGAGAGGCTCAGGGTTCAAGAAAGGTGCCTGGTTAGCATCTGCTTACATTTTCCCAGTTATTTCATGGTCTGAGTCCTTTGCATGCCCTCAGGACTTTCTAAAGGTTTTCAGGTTCCCCATCCTCATGTCAAAAGCCATGGACATAGTAAGTCAGGTGGAGACCAAAAGGTTTCACAAGAAACTGATCTTTACTCAACAAAGTTCTACACAAGTGGAATCTCATCACGCCATCTCGGCGCCAATCCCCAGCACAGCACAGTAACAAATGAATAGACCCTGGACCCCACGGTGGTGGGGGGTGGGGTATGGGGAGGGGGCGGCGGGGAAGGATGTGGTTACAGGGTGAGAGGGACTGCAGATTCAGGCCAGTCAGGACCTGCAACCCTGGGTAGGGAAGATTAAGTTGAAACTTCGTTGTGCAAAAATCAACCAAAAATAAATTAAAAAATTAAATAGTTCTCTTAAAAAAAAAAAAACAAAAACTATAACCAGGCTCCCCCCTCTTCCATTTCCTGAAGGTGGATTGAGTCACCCTCCTCACCTCAATCCTGGGTGGAGAAAGGGTGTTACCAATCCAATCAGACCCATTCACACACCCTAAGTCCCAGCAGCTGATGCTCCAAAGAAATTGGAATTAGCAGAATTTTTTTTTTTTTTTTTTTTTTTTAAACAAATGGTTCCAGAGACCCGCTGGAGTTTCACAGGGAGGGAAACTACACTTTCGGAATGTGTACCAAGTGCCCCTGGGCACGGAGCAGGGTCTAATCCTGTCCAAGATACAGGGCCCTGAAGGATAGCTGGAGGTCCCAGAAAACAGTACTCCAACCAAAACCCCCCAAGACTCCAAAAGGAACCCACAAAGTAGAAAGCTGGGAGAGGAGATAAAGGAAAACGTTAGGAGGGTTGCAGGGTCAGGTTTGTTTCAAGGCCAACTGCAAAGTAGCCACAGCCCCTCCCTCTCTAGGGGACCCTCTCCCATCATGAACCAGTCCCCCCAACCAATCCCAGCAGGTTCTCTAGATTCATTGCCCCCATCTGGTGGAGTCTCAGGACCCACTGCAAGCTACGATGGACAGGAAGCTCCAGGGCTAGAGTTGGGGGTCAGTACGTAGATGACCTTTCCCTTTTTCCAAGTCCTCAGTTTCAGTCTCGCTGGCAAAATTTAAGCCTTGGTCTTCTGCCATTCTTCAATGAAATGGCCCTGCCCTGGCCCTTGTGTTAAAACTCAGGCCTGGACTCGAGAAGGGGGCTCCCAGAAGCAGAGAAATGGATTGTCCTTGAAATGGATTTGCTTAAGGAGGACAAAGAGGGATAGGTATCAGCAGCTCAGGTGGCCACCCCCAGTTCTCTTTGGGTAAAGATCCTCACTCAGGGTCTTCAGAAGCCACTAGAGCACAGGGGAGGGAGAAAGGATGCCCTCTGGGCAGACCCAGCCACTCTGGAGGTCCCACTTTTCTCGCTGGGGCGGAACATTTGTAGGGGACACATTGGCTGAGACTGCCAGAGCTGGCAGATGTGCTGAGCAGGTCCAAAGCGTGCACGTGCTAACTGGGTAGCCCCAAGATGGCTGATCTCTTCCCCCCACCCCACCCCAGGGTCCCTGCAGAGGCCCCCAACCCACCCAGCCCTCCCCAATCACCGCCAATTCCGGCAAAACAGCAGAAGCTTCTTAAACTCTAGATGCAGGTTACACGGAAGGCCTTACAGGTTAACTCAGGGGTTCACTAATTCTACTGTCTCCATGCAGTCGGGGAAATGGTGGGGCAGCTGGCCCAGCCTGGTTGGCTACAGTGCCCGCACATGCGAGTGACCACGTGTGTACGTGTGAGTGTACGTGTCTACAAGGACCCCCCTCCCCGCCTGCTTTCCCCTTGCCTCATCCTAGCCAGATTCAGTTGGCCATGTTGATTCTTCCCTCCCACTTGACTGGTCCAAATGGGCTGCCTGAGGTGACCCCAGTGAGAGCAAGGGGCCCTTGCCGCCTAGAAGTCCCACCCCCCTCCCATTTGTAGGTGAGCGTGGAGGCCCCACCCACCTGCCCATCCGCATAGGCCGGGTCAGGCAGGTAGATGGACAGGCAAGGCATCTGGATTTGGGTCCCGCTCACTCCTCCCTAACCCCCCTCGACCAGGGCTCGGCGACTTCTGGACGCAGTGCGATCCCCAGCAACCCCTCCTACGAGGACACAGAAACCTGTGGGGAGAGGAAGAGTCAGGACTGGCACCCCTTCAGCACTCATCATGGCTCCCCCCTATACAAGTTCCCCTTACCTGGTGGTCCTCACACTCCTCTAGACCCCGTAGAAAGCAGCTAGCCTCTCCTTGAGCAGCGGTGGGAACTGCTCCGAGAACTGTTGCCAATTCTCCTCCCCAACTTGGTCTTTGAAACCATGGAGAATCTGTTGTGAGAGGTGCCCCAGCAGAGTAACATGAGCATGGCCTCCCTTCTCCAGAGGGACTCCTACCAGCACTTCCCACCTCCCAGGCCAAGCAAAAGCTCACCTTATAAAACATGTCCCGAAGGTCATCCTTCGGGCTCACCCAAGAGGCTACAGCATCGCAGAAGAAAATAAAGTCCTGAAATGTGATGGATCCCATGTGAGGGGCCGCCCCAGCTCAGTCCCAGCACCTTCCCTCAGAACCCAGATGCCCCGACCTGCACAACACCCCCAGGGTTGACGCCTATCATCATGCAGATGCCTCGGAAGGCTGAGTCCTTCTCCTCATTGTCCCTGATGTTCCTGAGGGAGGTGCACCTGTGGGGAGGTGAACACCAAAAAATCAGCCACTGGAAAGGCTACAGCAAGATGGACATCTGTGGGAGGGACTGGCGGTGGGGTAGGACATGTAACTTTTGCATTTGGGGCAGGAAGCAGGGAGTCAGCAAGTGGTAGGGAGGGACATGCGTTGAGGGGTGGCAGTGGACACAGGATAGGGAACCAGGAGGGCCTGTCCCACCCACCCCACTGCCTGGCCCACCGTACAGCAGGCCTCAGAGGTGGGCACACACCAAGGCCGGATGAACTGCTGCAGCATGGGTGCCACCTCCTGTGGGCACACGTAGCCCAGGCGGCCAATGGTGATGGCTGGAATGGCAGAGGAACTCGTCAGGCGACCTGCAACCCCGAGCGGCCCCGGGATGGTACATGGCGGGGCCTCTGTGAGGCACCAGCCCCGCCCCATGGGGCCCAAGGGAACAGCTCCTGCCACCAGGATCTCTCTCAAGGCCAACAGCTTTCTTAAGGCTCTTCCCAGAAAGCCCTTGCAGATGCCCTCCCTGGTTCTTTTCCCGGGCCTCTTTTCAATGACCCTCCCAGTCAGGAACCCCATCTCTGGGAAGTGGAGGGGGTAGCAGGCAACAGCCTAGGTCTGGCACCCACCTGTGTTTTCCAGCAGCGTTTTTGGCGTATTGGGCCGGTTAATGATCTCCACCAGATTGTTGAGGACCATCTGCACATAGGGCTGCATCTCTGCCCCTGGAAGACCAACCAGTCAGAACCAAGCATGGCTCATCTCATCCATAGGAGCCAGTTTGGGGCATTGTCCCACCTTACTGGCTGACTCCCACTTGCATTGGCCACAACAATTATTAAGGGAACAAAAAAACCTCTGGCTGGTCACCAGCCCAGGATCCATGGCCAACCAGACTGCCCCACACCCTCTAAACATTAGTAACGTCTCCTGAGTTACTGGTGAACAGGGTGAGACCACACCATTAGCCCCAACCCTTTTAGTCAACAGAGAAAGGAAGAGGAAGGGAGGGGAGGAGGGGAAGGAGGGAGGGAGGGAGGGAGGGAGGGAGGGAGGGAGGGCAAGCAATGACAACAGGTTTCCCGTCCAGTCTCTTTTGAGAGGTCAATGACAGCCAGCCAGTGGACCCAGGCCTGAAGAAAATGCTCGGGGTCTTTCTCAAAGACACCAGGGACCAGTCCGTCAGAGCCAGATCAGGAGCATGCCTACTTGAGTGGCACTCACCCATCTGCATGCAGATCTCACCAATGGCCCAGGTAGCATTGTTGCAAACAGAGATGAATTCAGGATTTAGGTTGGTGCCCAAGATGGGCATGAACTCAGCTGGTAGAGAAAAAGAGGACTGCTGAGCAGTAGGGCCAGTTAGGGTGATGTCCCAGACCTGACACAGTAGGCCCCATCAGACAGTACGAATACATCCCAGTTCGGTCACATTGTTCCCTGGTCACTTTTCATCACCTGAGGCTAGGGTTATGGGATAGGGACATGAAGGGCATCATACCAATACAGGGCTTGACATGGATGAAGCAGGCTTTGGTGAGATCCCCCAGGAGAGCGAAGGAACTCTGTCGGACCTCAGGCATCGAGTCCTGAGGGTCAGAATCCAGTCAGTGTGGGATGGTATCCCTCCCCACAACCAGCAGTTGACCCTCTCACTTCCTAGCACCAATGCTTT
Organism: Uropsilus gracilis; assembly: GCA_004024945.1. Lineage (NCBI taxonomy): Eukaryota > Metazoa > Chordata > Mammalia > Eulipotyphla > Talpidae > Uropsilus > Uropsilus gracilis. Next base: position 9,910 of record PVHY01015613.1, on the reverse strand, counting down.
GGGCTCATGTGTACATACTGGATGCAAGTAATGAAAGTGCCTACTTAAGTACCTTGCAGAGGGGAACAGATGTAGTGCTACTATGCTGATACACTTGGGGGAAAGGTGCATGGGGTACCACCCAAAAGATTTATGCTTTCACATTTCCTGTTTCCACATTTCGTTGTCTAATCACCTGTATTTTTCAGTGGCGTTTTACTCACGTCTTGTTTGAATCACTTCATAAAATAACTATAAAGGTTATTATTATTATTTTTTTATTTTTGAGACTAGGTCTCACTATTTTTGCCCATGGAACTGCAGGCTCACGTTGCCCAGAGTACCACAGACTCAATCATTCCCAAACCTCAGCTTCCCAGGTAGCTGGGATTACAGGCATGCACCACCACGCCCAGCTATTTTTTGGGACTAGGTCTCGCTGTGTTGCCCTGAGTGGGACTCAAACTGCAATCCCTAGCCCCAGGTGCTTCATAGGCTGAAGCTTACAGGCATGTGCCACCATGCCTGGCTTAAAGGTTATTATTTACAGGCCCCTTTTTTCTCTCTGAAGTTCCTTGCGGCCCCGAGTCCCTCCAGCTGCTGGGAGCTATTACTGTCCAGTAGAGGTCTATAACGGGCCCACCCACCTGCATGCACTGGAACAGCAGTGTCATGATGTTGCTGCGGGCCACTAGCTGCTCCACATGACCGCCCAGGCCCTCGGCTAGGCCGCTGAGTAGGTCCAGTGCCACAATCATGAAGTCTTTGTCGGGGGCCTCATACTGCTCAGGATGCTGGGTGTACATCTGGGTGCAGATGGAGTGGGCAGGTGGATGAACCCAGGTCAGGGCAATGGCACAGTAGGGAGCAGGGTAGTGTCAGGTGGGTGCTCACCATGGCCTGGGCCAATGTCTTCTGCACCAGAGTGACGCAGCGCTGGTAGACAGGTTCACAGTAGGGCAGGAAGCCACTCTGCAGGGCGGTGGCCACCGATGATAGGCACTGGTGGGGAGGAGGGCAGGAGAGGTAAACTCAGGTGTGGTAGGGCAGGGCTTCAGGAGAGGACCTGGAGCCCACCCACCTCCAGCAAAGGGAAGAGGTCCTTGTCTTCATCCTTGAGCTCATTCCACTTCTGGATCAGCGGAGGCATCAGCTTCTGGATGTATTCCTGGAAGGGGAGTAGGAAGTTGGGGCTTCTTGGCTGGGGGTGGTCTCTAACTCTGAGGCGCCTGTCAGTTGAGCAGAGATGTCTGGGCTCGTGGCACCCTGTAAGTCTTTGCCATTCACATCCTTCTCATCTATCCTGTGTCCATTTTTCTGCCCGTCCCCACCACCTCCCAACTCCCCTCTGAAGCATCAGTGCCTCCTGGTTCCAAGTTCTGAGCTCCCCTAACATAGCACTTACCACACTATCTCATAACTGTCTCTCCTACTAGACTGGAAGCAGGTTAGGGCAAGGGCTAGATCTGTTTGTTAAGGGCATGGTCATGTCTCTTGCATTGCACACAGAGTTGGAGCTTAGCAAGGGTCACTAAGAGATCTCACCGGCTGGTTGAGGTGGTGGCCCACAGAGTCAGCCAGGGTGCCAATGGCATCATAGAGGATGAGTAGGTTCTTGTGCTGGTACTTGCCAAAGGCAAAGACAAGGGTGTCCAGGATGTAGCTGAGGTAGGGTACCAGCTCTGTGCAGGCCTCTTCCTCCAGGGTGGCAAAGGCACTGGTAGGGGGAGAGGAACTCAGTGGGCAGTAGCATTTAGAAGGGCTGGGTGCAGGAAGATGTCAGGGAGGAACACTCGGGATCAGTCAGTACGAATACATAAGAAATCAGTGAGGTCAGGGTTACACGAATGTCATCATTTCCCAGAGGACAGCAAGTGTGAGAAAGTGGGGGCTATGGGTCAGGAATTGAGGATCACCTGCAAGCAGCCTCCTGCACCCTCTTGTTGCCATCCAGGATGCGCTTCAGTAGCTCCGTCATCAGGGGCTTAAGGTGCATATCTGGCGGCTGGCTGACCACCCAGTGGGCATAGCGGCTTAGCGTCCAGCAGGCAATGGAGCGGACCAGGGCCTTCTTGTCCGACAGGCACTGGATGAGGTGTGGGATCAACTCAGGTAGATAGGGCACCATGCCCTGCATGCAACCTGAAAGGAACAGCACAGGGGGGCAGGTGTGAGGCAAAGAAATGTTAACTGAAGCACTTGACAGATAGGGAAACTAAGGCTCTAAGATCAAGTAACTGGCTCAGAGTTACAGAGTTAGAAGGCAGGGTCAGTCTGGTAAGTAACAGATTAAGTCTCTCCCACTATCCCACTCAAGGGCTACTGTTATTGCAGTCAGCCACTCATTTATTCATAGATGGTCTGGCATAGGGACTTAGGTTTTATGGGCAGTAGTGACACAATGGATGGAAAGTACTTTCTTTTTGAAACACTTCCCAGGTATTTGTAATTTTCTTCTCTTTTTCACCTTTTTTTTTTTTTTAGACTAGGTCTCACTATTTTTGCCCATGGAACCGCAGGCTCTCATTGCCCGGGGCACCACAGACTCAAGCAATCCCCAGCCTCAGCTTCCAGGTAGCTGGGATTACAAGCGCGTGCCACCACACCCAGCTATTTTTTTGGAACTAGGTCTCACTACGGGCCCCGGGTGGGACTCGAACCGCAATCCCTAGCCCTGGCTGCTTCATAGGCTGAAGCTTACAGGCACAAGCCACCGTGCCCAGCTTCTTTTTCACCTTTTTTAAAACCACAAATATGACTCTTTTAGAGAACGCAAATGATAATGCATTCCTAATAATTAAAGTCAAGGAAGCCATTTTTACCATTTTAGAATCAACTCCTTAAGCTTTCTCCCATTAGCACACTAAATACCTATGAGCCTCTACTGAAACGCACCTATGTACTACATAGCACAGCACCCATTCTAGTAACATAAGCTATATTAGACTTATTATATGAGGAAATCTCTCCTTTAATATTTTTGTAAAAGCTCTCCAGGGTAAGAACTCCTGCTCTAAACATTTTATGACAAGCTTGGATGCTGAGGCAGTCATGTGTGATAACTATAACAATTTAAAGTCCTCTGGTAATTCAAGCTGTAAACCCAAGGAGACTAAAGGACTGGAAAACCACACCATCACCACTACCTTTTAAGTTTAAGGGAACACCACCACCCACTTCTGATTCTAGCAGACCAGGCTCACAGTGTGGGATAAGTTTGAGGCCCAGCTACAACATGGATGTACCTGACTGGACCTCAGTTCTATGGATATGACCTATGGACCATCATCATGGTAAGCCCATAGGACCAGGCCAGCTGCTATAGGCAAACACTGTGTGAGTAATTATATTATTGTTGTACTTGTAATTGTACTTACAACCTGACAAAATACCTGTCTGTGAGACTTAAGGAGTACACTTCCATTTATAGGTTTCAGGGTTCCTTTCTGGCCCATGAACTGAGAGAGAAACTCAAATCCCAGAATCAGGTGAGCAGGCCCCTGGACAGAACCTAGGTCTAGTGTCACCAGTACTTTACAGCTGTACCCCCAGGCAGCCCTATCTGGGTCAGCCAAACAATCATATGCCATCAGAGTTTAGGTGTAGCCAGGCTACACCAGGTAGGGGCACTCACCCTCAGCGATGGCACCCAGCACCAGGATGCCTGACTCCTTGACTACCCACTCAGGATGGAAGAGGAGACCTTTGAGCAGGGGAAGTAGGTGAGGCAGCAGTTCCTCCCGGAAGACATTGGCCAGAACATCCAGTGCAGCTGCTGAGCACTTTCCTGGGGCAGGAGGGAAATGGGGGTAGGGGAAGGGGTTAACTCAGGGAGATCTACAAGGCAGGTCACCATCCCTTGATTAAAACCCAGGATCAGAGATCATGACTAGCATGTTCACAATCAGTTCTGCGTAGGCTTCTTATCACATCACAAGAGGTAAGCAGCCCAGAGCATGCTATTCCCATTGCACCACCCCCACAGACCAGGCCACACACTCAGATTCCAGTCGGACAAAGCATCATCGTCATCATCATCTTCAGCATCCTCAGAGCCATCAGGCCGCTCGGCCTCATGGGGCAGTGTGACTGTGCGAGACTTGTGAAAGCGAGGCTTAATGTCCTGCTCACTGTCAGGGACCGCCTCATCCTCCTCTACATCCCCCTGCAGGTCAAAGAGAACAATGAACACCATCAAAACAATCAATGTCATTGGCCCTGACACCAGGCATTTGCTTGCCTGCCTACACCCTAGCCTGCTTACCCAGTCCTGGCCATTGGTCCTAACTCACCTTCAGCAGGATGATATCAATTTCTGAGTACTTCATCCCATTTACCAGAATAGGGATCAACCTGAAAAAAGCAGACAACGGAGCAGTCAGATTCTGCTTGCACTGAATCTGTTCCTTCCCCATGGGACTACTACTCCCACCTAGTCTTAGCTACTATGATTACAACAGAATTGACATCTAGCCTGGCTACTCAATGAATTCCAAACCTCTGAATACACTGAAAGGCTGGAAACAGTGCCTGACATAACACTGGCAGACAGGGACATATGACTTAGTCACTGGGTACTTTCCTCAATGGGGTGAGAACAAATAGGCAGGGCAGCCAGTCCCCTCAGCTGGGGTCCAAGAACACAGGGACCAGAAACTCTAATCATAACCTCAGAGATAGGTAAGTGATCCACCTATTCCTTATTACCTCCTTGGTCAAGGAGGGTAAGCCAAAGAGGTTTTGCTGGGAATTTCTTTACTCTGAGGTTCTGGAAGTTTAGAGAAGTATTACCTTGAAGAAAGGTCAGGCCTGAGAATGAAGCAGGAAGTAAATATGAGTCAGGGCATAGGTCTTCCACATTTTGTGAGTACTTAGGTTCAACTATGCCTGAAACTATGACGATTTTCCGTTTCTCCCACCTATAGCTTACCTAGTTTTTAAGTTGGTCAAGCTACATTTTTAGCACTTGGAAAAATGTACAAAGTATAGAATGTATACTGAGCTAGGAAACCTAACCTGGAACTAGCACAGGAGGTGACCAGATAGAAAGGATGGGCAGGAGCAGCACTCACTGGACCAGGTGGGAAGCCAGGACTTCCTTGCAGATGGGCTGCTCAGCCAGCGTCAGCCAGAACTCACAGGCTTCAAGGGCCACGTTCTCATCATGGTCCTGGGTCCTCTGTAGCATGTACTAGGGAGGGTGATAAAAAGACTGAAACCTGGTCCAGCTGAGGGCAGCTGCCCATATGCCTACCTTCCCAGTCTCAACATCAGCATGTGTACCTGGATGATGCTGTGCATGTGGGGGATAAGCCGATCGATCCGCACTTCTAATAGCATCACCAGGGCTCGGCATACATTCTTTCGAACCTCAGGGTCGTCATCCACGGCCAGAGCAAACAGATGCTGTGAGGAAGGTGGGGTCAGTGGCAGCAAGGCCTGGACCTTCTCACTGCTCACCAACAGCCCAAGGACCCACCTCTATGAAAGTGTCAATATTGTCCATCAGTGCCTGGGCCCGGTCCATGATAAACTGGTTCACACAGGCAATGGCATGGGATCTAGTAGGAAGTAGGGACATAGGTCATCCAGGCCCCTGCCCACTTCACATACTCTAGCCCCACTGCAGATACCTGGGAAGTCATACCCACCGGATCTTGGGGCTACAGTGCTTGAAGAACTGCAGGAACTTGGGGATCATAATGTTGAGGGGCCGGTTGAGGGCATCGCTATCTAGAAGTTCAGAGGAGTCTTCACAGATCTTCTGCAAGGCTCCAAAGGCTCCCTGAGTGGAAAGGAGCCAGTAGACTTAGCCAGTTTGGCTTAGCTCCTGTTCACTTGTTCAGGCGGGTCCTAGTTTACTGCCTACCTCACAAGTGTTGTAATCCTCTGAATTGAGCAGGTTACACAGCTGGGGCAGCAGTTCAGGCCACATCTGTAGCTCACCCTTCGAAGCGATGGTGGTGATAAGAATGCCTGGAACAGCCAAAAAGAAATGTAGCTTAGTTTAGGTGTAGGTCTGCTGGGCACCTGAGCATCCCTGCTACACACTCATTCCACTGCCTCTGATACCACCTCCATGGAATCTCTACACACTCTTTGAGATCTTCTGGGCCTTACTGAGAACCAATAATGCAGCACAGAATACAACACAATATTCCTACCCTTGGGAGCTGACTGTGTAGTAAGTCAGGCTGTGAGGTAAATAAATATAAATCATGCTGGGCACGGTGGCTCGTGCCTGTAAGCTTCAGCCTATGAAGCTGCTGGGGCTAGGGAACGCAGTTCGAGTCCAGCTCTGGGCAACTTAGCGAGACCTAGTCCCAAAAAATAGCTGGGTGTAGTGGCACACGCCTGTAATCCCAGCTACCTGAGAAACTGAGGGTGGGGATTGCTTGAGTCCATGGTACCCCGGGCAACGTGAACCTATGGTTCCATGGGCAAAAATAGGAAGACCTAGTCTTAAAAAAAAAAGAACTGAGAGGTTAGGAGCTGGGGGGGAAATAAAACAGAGACCATAGCGAGGAAGAGTTGACAGTATGGGTGAAGATTTTTAATCAGGTGCCAAATATTAATTAGCTGTCCAAAGCAGGCCTCACCCTGAAGACATCTTGTTATCTATGCAAGGATGTGAAGGAAGTGAGGGGGAAGTCATCCAGGTCCCCAGGGAAAGAATCCCAGGCAAAAAGGTATAAAGGTCCAAGCTGAGCGTGGTGGCATGCGCCTATAATCCCAGCTACCTGGGAGTCCACAGGTTCGAGACAATGCCGGGAAACACAGTGAGACCTAGTCTCAAAAAAAAAAAAAAGAGGCAGAAATGAATCTCACGGACTCTCAAGTGAGGCATCTGGGGGGGTCAAATGGAGAGTGAGGAAGAGAAGGGAGATGAAGGTGGGAGGTGGCAGAGCCAGGGCCACGTGAGAACAGTGGGCTGGTCTAGTAGTTGAGCTGAACACAGGTGGTATCAGAGATGGTATATAAAGTAGCAGTGCTTCCCAGCAGGAAGCTGCCTCTGCCAGGACTCCAAATAACCCCAGCTCAGGCATCCACAGGCAAAAGTAATCCCTACAGTGGGCAGAACATGAGGGCACCAAGAACAATTCCAGTGCTATCCCTGTCTATGTGACTGTGGGGCATATCACCTGACAACTCTGTGTCTCGGTAGGGATAAAGGAGCCTCCCGGGGCTATCACGAAACTTGACTTAACTCAAGTAGTTAGAGCCGACTGATACCTAGATTGAATTCGTTAAGACCAGATCCTTCAGATGGCTTCAAGGGGGGAAGTGGAGGCAAGAAGGGGCTAAGGTTCATGTTTACCAGAGGCAGCAGGCCCTGATCAGTAGTTCTCAACATTTAATTCAAACTTAACCTTACTTTTTTTTTTTTATTACAGCTGTCTCTAAGACTATCTTCCACTTAGGACAAACAAATGTGTCTTCTCAATTGAAATATATAATTCATTTTTGAAAACTGACATGGGAAAAATGTAAGTCAATTACATCTCAAAGTTGAGGAAAAAAATCTAAGTTGGAAGAAACAGTGTTGGTGTTTATCAGGAGTGAAAAGGATAAAGGAAAATTTGACACTCTTGGTCATTCTTTTCTAACTTCTGGAATTAGAAAGATAACAAAGAAAACTTAATTCACGTTTCATCTAAATAAGTATTGGCGAGAACTAGCTAATGAAACTGATTTCCTCATATTTTAACTTGTTACACCCTTTGCACTCAGTCCTAGCACTCAATTCTGGACATATAGTGCCAGTGTCAGAAGCAAGGAGGAGGTGGGGGTTGGACCTGCACTGGCCACTTCTGAGCATTGCTACTTACCAGACAAGTCCCTTAACATCTCTGTATCTCAGTTTCCTCATCTGTAATATGGCAACATTAATAGTACTTCTGCACATAGTGCTATAGCACTTGCAATGAGTCCAGAGAAGTTGGCTGAGAAACTTTCTAGGTCAAGAATGAATTCTTACTGAGTCATCACAGACCACCCTCCACTGCCCCCCCTCACCTATGGTGGCTCGGATGAGTGAGGAGGCATCACCAATGTTGTTGAGACATTCCTGTTTGATGAAGTCAGCCACGGGTGGCGGAAAGCTCTGGTAATGTGCCTTCACATTGTTCTTGAGAATGAGGCCACTGAGAGAGCGAGTCGGCTCATCTAGGGGAAGAAGGCTGTTGCTCAGGGGACAATGAGGAAGAAAGCAGGGTGAAGCCTGCATAGAGGGGGCACAGAGAGCATACCTTCTGACTTGAGTCTGGTCAAGACGAAGATCAGGTAGTTGTTGAAGTCTGGAAACTGGTTCAGTTGTTTGAGTTTCTGTCAGGTTGTTAAGGGACTTGGGAGACAGGGACATCCCCAGGTGGGTCCTCCCCTCACCCTAGCAACATCATGTAGCCGACAGCACTTCTGCTCACTAGGATCCTGCAGCCAAGCTCCCCAGACTCCACCTGTCAACCACCATGCTTGGAAAAAAGCTGTATCCCCAGCATATCAAGTTCACTGGGGGGCTGAGAAGAGGTGGTGGGAGCAGGCCTCAGCTTACCATTGCTCCTAAAGACCTGGTCAGAGCAAGAGAGGGTTGGCACACCCAGGTGGCAGCTACTAAACTCCACCCACGGATGTCCAATATTGCTTTTTCTAAAATTTAAAGAGGTTTGTGAAAGAGGGAGTCCACATTTTCAAGCAAACCCTGCTAATATTTTAATTATTTTTAAAGGCTAACTTGTTTTAAACACACAATGGAAAAAAATTTAACCATAAAACAAACAAAAATATCAAGTGCTAGCCAATGTTCTGCTGGACCTCATTTTCTTTTAAAAATGGGATCCAAGAATTCTAATCTTTAATTCTGTCAAGGCCAATTCCTTCAGACAGTAGAGTCTGGGGATTAAGTGAATCTGGCTCTCCCTCTCTCTCAGCTTTACAGGGGCTGAAGATGTATGCGGGGTTCCCCCAACCCCGGAAGGAAGGAAGGATGGATACGTCCTGCACGATGCGCTGGGTAGCTGTGTTGGGTGACTGCGAGTCTTTGAGCAGCTGCAGGACCTGCTGCAGGCCCTGCTCATCTGGCTGCCAGTCCATTGTGCAAGATGAGCTGCAGAGGGTAGGAGCCATGGTCAGCGCTGGGTCCCAGAGGTTGCATGTGAGACCTGGGCTTAGACCCCATGGAGGTGGAAGCAGCAGCCCAAAATCTGGAGGGCCCTCAGCGAACAGGCAGTGGCAGCCGATCCACACATGCCCAAGTGCAGCATCCCACCAGCTGCATAAGTTTGGGGATCAGGGTCACCAACTGGGGGATATGGAAGTATGCCATGGGAGGGGGTGGCAAGCCCCAGTGGATCCTCATCAGGCCCAGCACAGAGTCTTCCTACCATCCAAGCCCTGTGGTACCTTCGGCTGGAGGCCCTAAGGTTTCAGCTTCCCTTGCAGCCAACTCTAAGGCCAGGGACCCTGCCCGAGACCAAGACAGCAAGCGTCCCAACCCCCATAGTCACTTCGATGCCTGCATGAAACCCCAAGATCCCCCTGCTCTAGAAATTTAGCCCTCAAGCTCCACCAGATCCCAGTAACTTGCCTTGAGTCTCCCCAGCTGCACCATCCCAAGATGCTCCAGCTGTTCTGATCCTCCCGCCCGGATGCCAGACGCCCCTCCTCCCCCTCTTGGCCTAGCAAGACTAGCTCACAAAAGGAGTCTGCCAAGTCTGTCCACCCTGCCACAGAAGTCCCGTAGACCGGTCCCTGTCGTTTTCCCCAATGAGGACCGGCCAAGCCTTCCCTCCTCTACCCCAGTCTCAGGAACTCCCGGCTGCTTCCCCCATTAAGTTCGGTCAAACCCTCCACCACTTCGAGCCGTAAAACCCCTCCGTGTTCGATCTCTGCAGCTTCCCCCAATTAGGCCTGGCCAAACATTCCCCCTCACTTC